>BRZM01000617.1:45641-116144 GCA_033238685.1 Lates japonicus
GGCATAATCACAGACCAATTTAAACTTCAAACCTCTATAGAAACCACAAGAGCTGTGTTTTAGTTTTTGGAGCTTGTTTTAAATCATTTTACAGATAGTTGGAACGGTAATTAATACCATGTGTTTGCTCATGAGGATGCTTGAACTCTATATTACAGAGAAGTTTTGGCGGTCTTAACACGACAGAAAATCAAACTCCCTCAGAGTTCTCCATATTAGAACGTCCTCCCCTCCTCTCGCTCTCTCTCTTATCTCTCTGGCACTCTTCCTGTATCACCCTCCTCCCAACCTCCCCAGCTTCTCCTCCTCCTCCTCCTCCTCCTCCATACTGTCCAGCCATGGGTGGGGTGGGGTGCTCAGGTCAGGTGGTGGTGGGCCACCTGTGGTGCTGTGTTAAGTTTGGTGCCTTGTGTCTGGGCAGGCTTTGATCTATAGACTCTCCGGGACACAGCCAGGAGTATTAGGCACTTCCTCTTATTCTTCTTTTTAATTCTACGGGCCCTGTGAAGGCTGCAGGCTCGGCTGCCAACACATCACACACTCAGAGGAGGAGGAGGATTTTCCTCTGTATCCTCCTCTCATCAGCCCGTCTTCCTGCAATCTATATCGATCCCTCTTTTTGGCCTGAACTCCCACTTCTATCATTTTCTGTCTGATTGTTTGCTCTTATTTCTTTATGCTGCCTCTTTATTCCTCTTTCATCTATCTGTTTTCTTTATTTCTCATCTTTCATTGTGCATGCTTTGTCTTGGTATGGATCCTCTTTGCAGGGGTAATTTCAGCTTTTCCTCCCTAATTCCTGTTTTCTTTCTTTCTTTCTTTCTTTCTTTCTCTGTTCTCTCTCACTCTCGATATTCATATGATGACAGTAGTAGTGGAAACATGTGAATTCTATTTTCTTTTGCTGATTTTCTGGAAAGTTATTTTCAAATTTACAATTTCGATTGGATGGAAACTTGGGTTTACCTTTTTCACTTTAAGCTACAATTTTTGCGCAATGAGCAATGAGAATAAGAGGATCATTATCAAATTCATGACTGAAATATGAAGCAGGGCCAGTGGTGTTTAGCCTAGCTTATATAAGACTGAGCGGAACAAATAGCTAGCCTGGCTGTCCTGTAGTTCACTAATTAACATGTTTGTCTTGTTGTGGACAACAGTGACTTCCTGTCTTCTTCTGTTACAGTGAAGCTCTCCGGTTTGGTATCATGCCCTGAAGAGACACAAATTAAAACCTTAATTCACAGCCCTATACTTAGCAACTCATTTTATAGCCAGAAGCCAGTACAAGCAAGTACAAAAGTACTGGGCAGATGGATGCACTGTTGTTTTGCTAATGGGCTAACCACACCTAGCTTAACGAAAGCAGAGGCTACGGGAGGTCACTGGTCAGCCAGCGTTGAAAAACCTGTGGTGTAGTCACTTTATAGTGGCTTCCAGAGATAACAGCATTAAGGGTCAGGGCATTAGCAGTAGTGTAACCTGGGAGGGCACAATGTGCAGGGTTTAGAAGCTTTTTCTTTGTCTGTCTCAGCTGCTGTCCCATGCTGCTACTGAGCTGCACGTTTGTTTTGAATGTTTCCATGAATGACTGGCGTTGTCTCTGGATGTTGGATTGATCTCAGCCTCAGGTAGAGTTTCCTCTCTCAGTGTGAGTGCAGCTCCAGGAGAGGGAGGCTGAGTCCTTAACTACACCAGCTCAGCAAAGTAAGTGAGGAAACCTTCAGGAGTGTATCTTGCTCTAGGAGAATTAGAAGGTCACTCTTCAGCAGTGAACAGTGGCTCTGTATGCTGAATTATCTGTCTGATAGGCCATGAATCAGCTCTAAATGACTCTTATTATTCTAAACCTGGACAGCCTCAAATTTATTTTACAGTCATTAATCAGTGTCTGACCTAAGTTTCTTTCGTCAGACTTGTAGATTAGAGTTGTCCATTAGCATTTTCTGAGACTGAAAATTACATGAATAAAGTGATTCATAATATCAGCTTCATTTCCCATTTGTCAGTCGAACTGCAGACTGAATTAGTAATATCACAAACCGATGTAGAACCAACATCTATCAGGCACTGCAGTTATCCTGACACAAGACCAGCTAAACCCTTGACTGCCATTTTTTAACATTTGTAAAGGGCAATGTAGTCTCTGCCATTGTGGTTGTTGTGTGATCTTCAGCATTTGCTGGGAAAGCGGGGTTATGTACAGATGGAT
Organism: Lates japonicus; assembly: GCA_033238685.1. Taxonomy (NCBI): domain Eukaryota; kingdom Metazoa; phylum Chordata; class Actinopteri; family Centropomidae; genus Lates; species Lates japonicus. Next base: position 47,854 of record BRZM01000617.1, read on the forward strand.
TACAATGACTCAATGATGTGGCTCTATGGTAGGCTCTGTAGTCTCTACTACTCTCCACCCTTAGATCTGTTCCCTCACTTTCTTCATTTGCCATTGCTTTCTTGTCCAATTACAACCCTACGTGTTTTTCAAAAAGCACTTCCTCAAGCTGTCAAGCTGTTCTTGAGGAGTTTTGAAGTTGTATTTAAATAATTATTGAGTTTAATGAATAAATGCCTGAATTAGTGCTTCCCAAACCAGAGTCTAGAGACTATAAGAGGGACCCTGAGGGAGTTCTACAAAGACATTTATAAATTCATTTTGCCTTTTTATTCATTTAAACATCATTACATGGTTTCGTACACCTCCTTTGCAGTGCTGATAGATTCCAGGGTCAGGTGGTGGTCTCTGTGAAGACAATTTCAATGCTCTTGAAGTGTGCATTGAAATGCCTGAAAACTCTTTGAATTGAATGTTTACATGCTTATGATAAATAGGTGGTGGTTATATTGGTTTTGTAGCCACAAAGGGTGACAAGCTCTACTGCTTCTCTGTCTGTGCTGCTAGAGAACTTGGGTTTAGAATCAGTATTCAGGACATATTAATAGCAGGACAGCAGGATTTGTTAGAACACACTGGCATTCATGAGACATGTTGTAGCTATGTGAGGATTAGATTAGCTTCCCACCACTGCATCAGTGTGTCTAATTGTCTGTCTGAGGTAAAAGTAAGCTGGTCAACTTATCTCTGTTTCTCACTGATGTCAGGGTAGAAGTCAGACATTTCAGTCTTTATTAAATCCACATCAGCCTGGTTCATCTGCAATGTGAATGGCAGCTGAATACTATTGTAGCACACATGTCACGAAACGTTTCCTTCTGGAATAGTCAGACTGTCTTTTATTTTAAGCATGGACCTTTAGCTGCAGCACAGCATCAGTGTATCTGTATTCTTTTCAGTATTTTTGCCTAATCATAATTAGTGATTTAAGTATTTGCTTTTAAATAACCGTGTAGTTGCGTCCACAGTTATTGCAAGGACTGTCAAATCTGCAAGAATAAGCTGGGCTGTGAGGGCTGCAGTTGCTTTGCAGTGTGTAAAGTGTTGAGCTGAGTTTGTGATCGGTCCTTGTTAAGGGCACGAGTGCGAGGACACACCTGTGTGAGTCTTGCAATCCACTGTCAATCCAATTACCTTCAAGCAACTACATTTTATATGAATGTGTCAGAGAGGTGAGAGGAAGTCCAGAGATTCAAACCTTCACCTGTTAGTGGACTCACTAGTGAGCCCGGCAAGATTCTTTATGATCTGAATCTGGGGGTGTTGGAAATAATGTCTGTATTGTTACATATACATCCTAAATTCTCCATGTTGACATTATTTGTTCTATTCACATTGTTAATTACAAACATTAGAACTAACAGTTATAACATATTTCTTTTCCATATCATCTACTATGTGACTCCTCAAATCCTCTGGGTAAGACATTTAGTTTAAATGTCTGCCTTACCATCTCCTGTTTTCTGTTTGTTAATAGGGCTGGTTGTGTCTTGTGTTTTTTGTTTTTTTGACAATATTGGTTTTCTGTAGGTTACTCAGACCTAGTACATGCTGGGGAGAAAAATGGCAGAGCTGCTACTTTTATTTTGCTTTTGTATTGTGTGTATGGTGTATTCAGTATACCTTGGATGCCGCCCTGTCGCCTGGGTGTCTGGTTGAAGCTTGTAGCCTCGATACATAACTAAGAGATATTCTTCCCAGTTAATTTGTGCATTAGTCATGAACTAGGCTGCCCCTCTGACCCACCCCTCCTCTGACGCAATCCATCTGTCCTGACCATTCAAGCCTTCTAGATGTCACACTGCAGCCACACTGTCACATCTCAAGGTTCCCCATCACTTATTTAAATAAACAAGATCTGTGTACACTTTCTTGGATAGAATGTGTGTGTGTGAGAGAGAGAGAGAGAGAGAGAGAGAGAGAGAGAGAGGGGAGAGAGAGAGAGAGAGAGAGAGAGAGAGAGAGAGAGAGAGAGAGAGGTGTGTCTCCATCTTTGATGTTTTTGGATTGTCTCAGGTTTGATGGAGTCAGGGGCTGATGGGAAGATGGCTTGGTAAACTGATGGACAAATATGGGGATGGATGAGCTGAATTGATTACCCCTGACAGTTGTCTTTTCTTCCCACTCTCTCCATCACTGGTGCATATACCACTTTTCATTGTTGTCTCTCATCTCTGTTTCTCTTTACTGCTTCCTTTCAGTGTTGTTATGCAAACATTGTGTGCGATGTGTGTGTCAATATATTATTGGTGTGTGTGTGTGTGTGTGTGTGTGTGTGTGTGTGTGTGTGTGTGTGTGTGTATTTAGCTCACAGAGTCATATGTGTGCCATAGTATGTGTGGAGATGGGTAACCATGACAACAGCAGCCTGAAGTAGGAGCGCTTGTGGCAGGCGCAGCACAGTGCCCTCGCTCTCTTTCTATCTCTTTCTCTCTGTGGATGGAGATGCATTCTATCACCATGCTAACATTCATGAACAGTCCAGGTAGAAGTAGTTTCTACAGTCAAAATCGAAATAGTGTTTAGAAGTTCTCAGCCAATGCTATATATTGCAGGCTCAGAAAGCTGATGTCCCCTTTTCAACCTCCAGTGTCTGGTACACCGAAAATGTGAAGACAAATTATACACTGTCATGGAGACGCGTGGGAGCTGATTTCCACACAGCAGTGTACATGGTACAGACTGCTCCATTGACCTGTTTAAAGATCGTCGTGCCTTCAAGGCATATGGATGAATGTGGGGGTGTTTATATTATTATACTCATATTTACCAGATTTAAAATAAAGTGAGGCAAGTTCATGAAAAATAAAGACATGGAGAACTTCTTAAAAACACATCTTCTAACATGTGATTTGTTTCCTCATTTCCCTTTCTCTGCAACCTGGATGCAACAGGTCTAATGTTGAAAGCTCAGCCCGCCTGCTCGTGGATTTACTCCTTCTCCACAGTTCTACATTGTTTAACATGTGTTTCGCAATTGAAAAACACAGTAGTCAACAGTCAAATTTGGGAGGGTTTTGAGCCACAGGTGAATTTGTTACATCATTTTTATGCGCGGCTTCTTCCTTCTTGCCTGTATAAAACCTTTTAACTAAAGTCTCTATCTAGTTATTATGCTGCATTTCATCATATGCTGTCATGCTTTGTTGTGTACACAAAAGCATGTGCAGTCCGCAACAGGCCAGCAGCAGCCCTGTTGGCAAAGCAGTCTGTAGCGGAGTTTCGGCATCCTCAGCCTCCTCAGTGGCTACAAAACAGCCCAGTTTGATAACACTCTGCTGCCGCTTTCAATGTCAAGTGTGTGTGTGTAGTGCATGTGTATGTGTGACAGAAGAGAGAGGAGAGCTACAAACAGAGCAGACCAATAGCAGTCTTACTGGTTGACTTGACAGAGGGCAGTAGAGACAGATATCTGCAGCAGGTGTAAAGCATCTCTATTCCTCTCTCTGTCCGGTGTTCCCAAGCTAGCACCCGTGGTCATGGTAAGCTCAGGCGTCCTGACAATGTGGTCTTGTTTGGTTGCTGTTTGATGTTCATCCACAGTACAACAGCTGCTTTTCTCTGCAGCTCCTCTGGATCTGCAGGACACAGTGTGCTATGGACCACAGGCTGAAATGGGTATCGATGCTTTCATCTGTCACTCTCTGAAGCTTGCCTTATATGATTCACATTGGGTATTTATTGTCTTGGTTGAACTGATGTAGACATATAGCTTATCTGTTAATAATTACAACAGTAAGGTATGTCGAGGGGCTTGTATTTTCTGGCTATTATGTCTGAAGTATGGCTCCCCAGAGACTGGATGTCACCAGGTTCTACACCATTGCAATGGATGTGTTTCTAGTTGCGATATAAATGAATAAAACAGGTTGTACCATCCAAAGTTAGTTACAGCATAGAGTTACAAAATAGACACCTCATCTGAGCTGGTACTAAGTACCTAATTTCTTTGCTTTCATGGTGAGTGGTTGAGTCAAAGACATTGATGGAGCCAGTGGAAGGTTGTCTCTTGAAACTACATCAGGTCTGGACTGTCTGCTTGATGAGACTACATCCTTCATTCTACATTCTAAGGGGTAGCGGATAGCCAGTTGTGAACACAAAGCGTGACCTGTTTTGAGCAACATTAGCATTCATTTAAGTTGTTTTCCACCTGATGAATGGAGTCCAGAATTCAAGGCTCTTTGCTCTGGTTTGGTCTCCCACAAGTTTCTCAAGGAAATATCTGGCTCTTTTGCTAAATGCTCACGATGTTCACCAGGTAGTTGCTAGCCGTGTGTGTCTACTGTAGCTGCTGTACGAATGGCAGACAGTAGCATTTTAGAGCTTCTTGACTGGAAATAGCTGCTGTGGCTGACAGGAACTGCAGATTCAAATTGATACTAGAAGATTTTTAAAGACCTGTTTACATTATCACACTGTTTAAAGATTGTCATTTGATATATTGTTACAAGAAATACTTATCATAAAGCTGCTCAAAGCGATGTTAACACTATATCTTTTTCATAATAGTCTATTACAGTTCTTCTAATTTCATTTTTGTCTCCCATTTTACTGGATCCTCTGCATGACACATTGCTCTCTGTAGCGTTTTAATTATGTTCATGGGTTAAGTTATAATATAAATCAAGGGCATACTAGGGATGTAGGAGACATGTCATAATTTTCAAAAATCCTTCAAAATCCTACATAACCAAATTAATAAGCAGCAGAAGATAACCGTAAAAGAAGCTGGGCGTCTCTACAAGTGGATACTGCAAAAACATCAGCCACAGATGTATGTTTGATATCAACATGACTTGTAGGCGTTACCAACATTTCCATATACATTTACAGAGAAAACATTTTGTACATTTCAAACTGAGTATTATATTTACTGGTCGATCACATAAATGTAATTTCTAGGAGACAGGGTTGTTAGCTTTATAAGCTGCAGTGATTTATTATATGTTATTATAGTAGGTATTCTGCTTCAAAACACAAGATAAAGCATTAAAGGACAGGAGGAAGCAAGTGCAATATTCAAAAGTATCAGGTCTCACCCCAATGACAGGTGTAAGCCTGCAACCTTGGCAAAAGTGAGATGGTGCAACTGAGATTATATCATGGAAACTCACCTCCTGAGTCACCTTCAATAAGTTATTTAAAATCACCATTATCTGCTTGTGAGCCTTTGTAGAGACGGCACTGATGCTACTGATGATGTCACTTGCCTGACTCAAACACACATAATACTCAACTACCTCCTTTGGGGACACATTAGAGTTTGATGGGCTGGGCCTACACACACACACACACCACACACTCAGTTACCCAGGGCTTTGCTGTCCAGTGCACTGTACATCTGTGACGGTGAAGCACCTTCGGTATTTTCCCCAAAGACACTGTCACTACTCCTTTCAACAGCTAGATGCGTCCTGGAACAAGGCAACCTGTACTTTAGAAACAAGTCAAATAATTTTCTACCAGCAGAATATAACGTTTAGATATTTCCAGATGCACACAACTGCACCTGTCAGTCTTGCCTAGCAGAAGATGGTGATTGCCTTGGGAAGGTCAGTGGTGTGAAAATGCAAAGCTGGAGAAGGAGAAGAGGTCAACTTTACTCTGGGGAAATAAACCCGACTGTACAGGGTGATCAAACTGACCCGCTGCCAGCGTGAGTTTCATCTCCAGGAAGATAATGATGGCTCATCAAGCTGACACTCTTCAAGTATATATGAAACTCCCACTCGGGGAGATGTACCCAGCTCACCATCTATTTCTGCATTTCTGACGATAATCTGTATGCGGTGTAATACTCTCAACTGCAGTCTGCATAACACGCACGGAGAGAATTCCATTTAGAAAGTTTGTTTCCCATCGTTCTCACCTGACTGAATTATTGGTGACCAGCACTGAAGGCAGTGCTAGCAATTTGAATAAACTGAACCTTACAGTATAGGCTGGTGTATGGTTTATGTACTGTAGTGGATCATGTCCTTACATGATCAAACACAGATTCATGAACTGTCATAGAGACTATGTATCAAGGACTGATATCTTATTAACCTACAGTGTGTTACAATAGTCCCTTGGAATTTCCCAGCTAATGTTTGAGTATGGTTCATTTAGGAAATCTGAACAGCAAGGAAAGGCAGAGATAAGGGAACAGTTATTTCTACAATATAGCACAATATAATCCCGACATCCCAAAATGTATATTCTAGCCTTGGCAGTCCTTACTGTCCCGTACGTGTGGCTGAAGTTAGCATATACCATTTTCTGGCATATGTTATTCTTAGGGAGGTGAAGCAGATTTTCCTAGTTACTGGTTAAATAAATGTCATTGCTTTTCCATGGACAAACAGGAAGGAGACTTCTTACATGTTCTTATTCAGCTATAGCTAGCTCAGATGAACCCTTGGCATAGTTTATTTAAACTAGCTAGCTTATACTATGTCCATATTATAAGACAAATGTGTGCTAAGTAACATTTAGACATATCATACTTCATCAGAGAAAGCAAATTTTGTGTTTTAGCACTCAAAATATAAAACTGTGATTTTATCTGATTATGATTAACATTCAACAATATTATCCCACATGGTTTGGTCTCAGATGTGCTTACATACAAGTACATAGCGAAATGCTAACAAAAAAGAGAAACAGTGTATCTTTGTATCTTTTTAAAGATGACTCATAAAGGATACCATCTGTAAGGAAGCTACATTTAGCAATGATAGCTAGTAGAGAGAAAACCAGGAAGTGAGCAGTTTTAGCTGTCTACAGTACATTCAGTTGTTGATATGGTTTTTACAGTTCTGTGTGGGTTTAAAACCAAGAGATCTGAACGCAACCAAACCATTACCTTTAAATCCAACCTTACTGAAGTAGCATGGAATTGAGAACCAAGCCCAACTCGAGACACAAGCCTGTATTTTTGTTATTCTCTCCTTGAAGACAAGTGATGATCTTGTTTTTATTAAAGGCTTTCTCACAGTAAAGACAAAATAATTTACGGCTTTAATGTGGTAATGCAAACTAACACAGAATGACACAGCAGCCCACCAGCACAAAGCGCAGGCAGCTCGTCTGGCTCCATTGCATATATTGGAGTCAAACAAACTGATAGAGCACAAATGTGTTTGTCTACTTCAACCCACCTGGACGCTCTTATTGCCTAACACATTGCCAGAAGCCTGATATGCATAATGCTATACAGGCTGTTGCTCAGGCCCCTATTCTGGGCGATGGCTGTAGCACAGATGCAAGGGTCTATTTAGAAACTCAACCAGCCACATAGCAGGCATGATAAGAGGAGACGAATGAAACAGAGCACTTCACCGTTCACAGCTAGTAGCAGACACCTGAGATTTTCAAGCTGCATTCCAAACATTTTGTTCAAAAGAAACTTGACTGAGAAAAGGGCGATGCTGGAAGTGGAGGAGGGAGACACACAGAGAAATGAAGAGAGAGATTTTGGTTGTGCCACATCATTTCCACATTGACAGCTGATGAGTATGAACACACACAGAGAGACAGAGAGAGAGCTGTAAGAACCGACGCTCTAAATGTTGTGTTTGAAGAGCAGGTGAGCCACGCTCTAATCCACTGTGCTATCTGTCTATATCTTTTCTCCCCCCCAGCCCCTCTACCACCCACCCACCACCACTGGGCTGGCAGTGTAGAGATGTGGATGCTGAACTTTCGCTCAGCCGGGAGCAGAGCTACTGTTGTAAATTCTCTCACAGTGCTGAATCACCTTGGTGACACCATGTTGAGAGGGATCTCTAGGCTCCCTCCACATCATCGTGCCCACCTCTCTACAATAAATCCTCCATCAGCTCTCTCCAGAATTCCACACCAGTTTTTCTGTCCTGCATGACTCAAGCTATTCAAATTCATCAACTACCTTCAGTTGACACTGAAATATCTTCTTCTCACCCCTCTCCTGCTTGTCTCTTCTGCCAGGAACGGATTAGCTAGTTACCAGAGAGATCAAGCTCATAATCAAATATTTCAAATGTTTCTTGTGTATTCCATATGCACATGGAATTGGTTCAGCCAGAATATGTGATTATCAGTCGGCGTCATTGTTACCTCATTTAGACTTTACTTAATGCATCATGGGCAGATCAGATAACTGTCTAGTGTCTAGAGCTTAATGTAAATAGAACCATGAGGCATTAGAGCTGGATTAAATCTGACTGCTCGTATCATTGACAGTAAATTTAAGATGCATTCTACCCAGATGCTGAAGAGGTGTAAGTGCATCTAGCACTGCAAGTATACCTCAATCGGTGTGCGAGAGTGTCTGTGAGAGCCACTTACAGGACTCTGACCTACTGTAATAATGGAAGCAGAAGTGACACTTAAGTTACACTAAAATGGGCCAACACATAAAATAAACTACAGTGAGTGTGTGAACACACTGTAGTTTAGTTTGATCAATCCCACGTACAGCATTATGCTGCCACAAATGCTCATTAGAGCTTTTAAATGTGGATTAAACTGCCGCAAGAAAATAGACAATGAAACTACGGTGTCCGGCCGTGAAAAGGTCAAACCTTTTAAAAGTAAGTTTTTATTTGTGAACTGAGAGACAGACTAACCCCACTGTTGTTTTTTTTGTTTTTAATGGGATTTGTTAACATAAATATAGAATAGCACTTGCTCGTTAAAAGGATTTGATAACAACTTCATCAATAAAAAGCACTTATCTAATTGTAGACCTGGCCCGACTCATACAACATCTGACACCTATGCAACTGGAGTCTATATTTTGGCTTTTATCTTTGTTTCACGACCTTTAGCCTGAGCTGATGCAACACATTGGCTACACTGTTCGCTCATCCCACCAGGCGTTGCCTGTGTACCAGCGCAACATATGACACATGGATGCAGGCAGAGGAAGAGAAGAGAAGAGAAGAGAAATTTTCACACATAGTACTCCCCAACACAGAAACACACTTTGACAGCCTTATACAACAAAATGGCCCGAACTCAAATCCTGATATTTCAGGTCAGGACCCGTAAGTTCTTCAGAATCGGTAGCAGGCTCAGGCAGTCATGATGCAGACATAGTCAGCACTGAACCAGGTCTGTGATTTCCAGATCTTGGTTTCAAACCTCTACTCATTGCTTGATCTTCAATCCAACATGACTTCATCCAGATTAAGAATTCATCATCCATCTGTATTGAAACCAACTCTAATGCTGGATAAGAATTACCAGTCTGTATAGCTGGTTAACATCATAATGGTGGGTTAGTTCAAGCCCACAACAGAGCCAGGCAGAAGGATCACAAGCATAAGCAAGGATGTTATAGATTTTCCCTGACACATGCAATTATCATGTTACATGCTTCTTCTGTATCAACCAGGAAACCAATTAAAACACATGAAAAAAAAAATGTTTGTCATCCACCTACTTGCTCCCTAGCAGTGTCATCATGAGGCCCAGCACCTTAATCTCTCCTCTAGTTTGTGATTGAGGTCAGCACGCATCCACTGCTTACTGTGGAGGTAATCATTTCCTCTCCCTTCCCCTCATTCATTATCTCATCCCTCTCTCCTCTCCTCCTCTGGTTTGTCCCTTCAACCTGGGCCACTAATTCAATGCTTCAATTAGACAGGTTTAATGAAGATGTCCCGCCAATATGATTACATAATTATCTCTGCATTGCCTGAGAAATGTAGAAAAAGTGGCTTCTTAGCTATAGTGCAAAGAGAGGAGGAGACAGAGGGATGAGACCTGAGCTTTATGTAGGTTAAAGAAAGAAAAGTCAGAGTCCTGCTGACGCCTCCAGAAAACAGCTGCATCACTGGCTCTATAGAGACACATCAGCATCACTGTTGTCCAGCTGTTTGCTCCAAAATCTTAGATGTTTTATTACTGTTATAAGATCTCAGTTTCGGGTCCACTGCCCCAAGATTAAATTCTAATAAAAGTTTAATATGAGCAGAAAGCTGCTGTCATCAAACTGATGATTTGGGGTGAGTGAATAATTTAGATTAAAAGTAATCAGACAAAGCTGTTGTCAGTCAACTATTCTTTGATTTGTCAGCTTAAAAACATTTATATGGCTCCCATTACTGTGGTAGATGTTATTACTGTATTTGCTGCAGATGACATTAATATTTTAAAGACCCGCACATATGGTTTGGCTGTTGGAATTCACTGAAATACATTCATATAGCATATGCATGTATTTTCTCAAATCTCAGACGTCAGAGCCATGAACACACCACAAAGAACTCATTTCAAGTCCGTGTTGGCAGTCCCAGACACAGCTCCATGTGCTGTGATGCATTGATATGAAGAGCATAGGCACTGAATTGTTGGATTATGTATTTTGCAGCAAGTTTCAAATCTCAACAGGTTGAGATTTTCTGAGATTAAAATAAGGGCACATTTCAGTCTAAACACATATTTAAAGTACTTTAACATATAAACCATATATACATGAAGTGCACATTTGTGTTAGTCATCCACTAGACTACTTTTCAACCTTCATTGTCTTACTTCATGGTGTAGAGCAGCTGTAAAAGGCCAACAGGATGATGGGTGGGGTTTGTCATTTGGCTTGACATTTGTGTGTGTGTGTGTGTGTGTGTGTGTGTGTGTGTGTGTGTGAGTCTGTGTTTCTTAGAGTTTGTGACCTGATGTACGAGTGATTTGTGTCATACACGCCTGTGTGCGCGACTCAGAAGGGGAGTGAAGCAGTGAGATGATATGTCAGGGTGGAGGACACAGGCTGCCTCATTCTGCCATATCTAACCATGTCATTTACATTTACAGTACTACAGCACCTTGAATAATGTCCCTGTCTGTCTGTGTTTTAGTATCATGTTCACTTCAAAGGCAGTTCTTTAGGTGCCTACTTGTGACGATCGTCATGTGACCGTGGCCAGATGAAGGCCTTGGGACTAATGGCCGACTGACAGTATGCTGTGGTCGAAAAATATTGCTTCAGCGCTCGGTTCTTCACTCGTATGAAATCATCTCTCAGCAGTCCCCAGGGAGCAACCAGTTAGTGCTCCACTTCTTATTCAAGCTAGAGCACACAAGCTTCGGTCAGCTACATCGTCAGTGAACGCACTTCAAGCATCAATGTGGAGGATGTAGTTCACGAGTATCCACATGATGACCAGGATGCTGTATGGATCAGATCAGGCAGTTACATGTCAGCAGGGCTGTCTAACAGGTAACAGTTCTCTCTGACAACTTTCCACAAGCTAACAGAGGAGGCTGCTGTTTTGAGCTTTGCGTAAATAGTTTTCTTTGTCACCACTACAGGAACATTGTCCTGAGTGGACTGAAGGCAGAAAATCTTACCTGAAGAGTTCTGTTACTTCTAAACACTTGTGAAAAAGTCATCATTGTGATCTGACACAAGAGAGACAGGTGACAAATTGAAGAAAACCTTAGTTTGATGAATGTTAGATGGTGTAGATAAATTCTGTAGCTTCACAGTCAAACTAACAAACCTACTAAAGCCATAATTAGGGAAAATCTTTTTGAAAAAATGCTGTTCATGTCAACTTCCAGTAGATTTCCATATGTAGCAAGAATCCATGACAAGGAGCACTGGAAGCTACTATATATTGCTTTTACTTTCCTCATCACGTATCTATCAGAAGCTAGATGTGCCAAAGTCATGTAATTATGTGTCATGCAGGATCCTTTAGTGTCAGGTAAATGTCTGGTTCTCCTAAAGACGGTAAAACACATTAACATTGTCATTTTAACATCTACAGAATTTCAAAATGAGCAACTACCACTACTGTACCCTGGATTTCCCTGTGATTTCTTTTTTCCTTTTATTGAATTTGATTCAACATCCATAGCACTTTCATCATCATTGTTATTCCTTTACCTCCCTGTTATGTCTCTTTTTCTCTTTTTCAATTCTCTATTCATTTTTGAATAAACTCTCTAAATTCAGACAACTACTGCTATTGTCATTGATGAGACTTACAGTTCAATAAGGAGACACTCTATTTTAATGCCCTGCTGCCACATGATTGGGGTAATCACATGAATAAGCAATTGTACAGGTATTTCTAATTAGAGTTACTCAGTGGTTATACCACACTTCCTCAGCTGTAGATGATGTTGTGTAATAACTTGCTACGGGTTTGTTAGAATATTTCAGTTTAAGTATATGAAATATAGTAAACTACTGCTGGCAACATTGCCATTATAACTGAAATTAGGACCATTAGTATAATGCTAAATTTGAGATTTTGGAGTGTACGACACTATGCAGACAGTGCTGAACCCTTGTTTTTCTGCCATAATGAAATACTGTTAAATAAGAAGCTATTGTTTTACATAACACGTTGTGTGAATGGCTATAGGTATTTACAGTATGGCACCCATCTCTAACTTTGATATGATGATGTCTCAGTCTCAGTCAAACATGACAGCTCTAAGCTCTGAAGTATGTGATTTGAGCACATTCTCACCTGTTCACATGGTCTTTATGTGTGTGGGAAATGGTGAATGCATGCATGCATGGTTGAAGCACTGGATACAAGAACAGTAGTGCATAAATGCAAAAAGTACTAAGGAGAAATGATCAACAGCCTTCTCAGAAAATAAACTTGTGCTTGTAAATGAAATTGGAGCAAGGTAGTAAGGTGATTCTGTGAAACATTCACAATTATTTGTCTCTTGGAAATGTGTGCAGCAAAAACAACAATTTACGCAGTGTGTAATGTGGTAGGCTCCCCCTAAATTGCTGAGAGTAGTCATGCCACTGTACAAGAAGCAGCTATGCAAGACTATTGACTTCACTCGATAGGGATGTCAGGCGTTTAAGATATTTTTTAAACTGCTGTACAGCAAAGTCTTAATTGCAGCTTGTGGAGGTGGGAGGTGTTTGTAATTCCTCAGTGGACTCCAAACAGGTCATGTGTAGATGAATTTGTGGCTCAGATCCTCCCTTTCTGGGTAGCAGGCAGGTTTAAAAATACTGCTGCTTCGGCTCAGCGCAAACCTCAGAGGATACTGCTGGAAGCAGAGGCTGGGAGGTGTGAAGAACATGCTGGAAGACACACACACATTATACAGAAACAGATAGATACACACAACTTCAGAAAAGGAGGAGAAAGCAAAAACAGGGCAGGGAGGAGATGAGAAGAGGCTCATTTTTGAAGTGTAAAGGGCAAATTAGAAAATTCTTCAGGGCAACTGTGGCGAATACAAAACACAGTTAAATGTTAAAATTACAACAACTGAGGGCTGTTAATGCGAAGGCAGGCAGAAAATTGAAAAGGCAAAGAATAAAGAATCACACAGACAGGGAGGAACAGACAAAAGTGAGGTTACAGATGGTGTATCAGCTGAACCTGACAAACACTGTTCTAAGGGCAAGTAATGGAGAGAGAGAGGTCTCCCTACAGGTTGATATAATTATGATACCATAAGTTTACCTCTATTTACTTCAATAGCTGAGGGAACTTAGCTACACAGGCTTATCAGGTTTCACCACAGAAAACAAATAAACATGCTGTTTCATCTTTCTAATTATTTCAACTGCTTCCATTTTGTTGTTTTGTTGTTAGCTGTTGTCAGTGAAACACATCTTCCTGCACAGGTGTTTCAAATTCAGTTTCCCAGCCTTCCTTTCCATGGAAGGCTTTTGAAATCAAACTGCATCAAAATTCCCTTTCACTGACATTATCTTAACATCCAAAAAAAAGGGCTCAGAACAGGACAGTGATGAATATATTTGTATTGATGATAGTATTTTAACTCCCTCAGTATTTTTCACTCAGCCTTTATTTGTCCAGTGCTATTTGAGACTTGTTTATTATTTTAATACTGGCTGTATATGAGACTGTAGCTTTAAGAGGATATGTCTGATGTCAAGTTGCATTGATATCATGTTGCTTATCTTAGTCAAAGTCCAAATCAATCAGACAAACTAACTATTCTCTCTCTCCTACACTGTTGACCATCCTTCTTCCCCACCTCCCCATGTGTTGGCAGTGCATTTGGTCGTGTCAGTGCATGAAATGAAAGTATTCTAATTTCATGCAGGAAGTACCTTGTACAAATACTCACCAGAAGTCAAGAAACTGGTCATAGCAGATGACTCTTATTGCCCCAAGGTGCATTTGTGTTCTGAATGCAGAAAAGCTGGTTTGTGACACAAATGCTCTTTACTTTTACCAAGTTCATCACATATAAACGAGGAGTGTCACGTTATTGAATAGTTCAAGCATCACATCTCTGTCCACAGAATTTTATGAAAGCCATTTACAGATGCCTCTGCTGGCTCACTCTACCAACAACACAATGCTCTAATGACTGGTGAACAGATTTGTTTTCACACTGACTTTCTGCGGTAATTCAATCACCATCTACGATACCACTTTTCCTCCTCTCCTCTCCTCTCCTCTGCTCTCCTCCTCTCTATCTCCTTGGAGCTGTCAAACTGCTGCTCAGACCAGCTCAGGAAAGTATCAAAACGCAGCTATGAATCCTTTTGTACACACAATTTGATGCTGTTGCCAAGCAACACAAAGGGGTATCAAACAGCTGTGAAGATGTGTGTAGCTATGGTTAACTTATTGGCTGCTAATGCCATCATTAGCTAACACACTGTAGGATGTGATGCTTGGCTCCTTAACTGGATCATATTAATCTGCTGGGGGACCCAGAAGTATCTATGGGCCACACTATTAACTGTGTTTGTCATTTTCTCTTTTCTCTGTTTTGTGTACAGTCTCCTGGATTACCATCTGGCAGAGGCCTGTGGGGCATAATAATGGTGCTGCTTGGCACAAAACCTCCTGATCTTGTCGTATGTATTTGGGGAAAGGACCCTGGTGATGTCATAGTTATGTCATCGGGGTTATCTCAGCCTGGGCTCGAGACAATTAACAGAAACTGTGCATGAGAAAATGGGAGCATGTACTTTGAAGGCATTGGGTGTTTGCCAGACAGTCAGGGTCTCTCATTTTAGGAATTTCAGTATTTCTTTCTATATGACTCACAAATCCACAACTTATGGACATGAAGTACTTTAACATGACATCTAGTGCTTAAAGAATGAATTTCTGCCTGGAAAAATGCATTATGTATCAAAGCCATATAAATATAGTCTAACTTCTTGTTTTTTCACAATGTTTAATTATTCAACAAATGTTTTTGGAGGAACAGTTTATGTGTGCATGTCATGCATGAATTTTGATAGTAACAGCTAGATCAACATGACTTCACACAGTTAGCCCCTGTTTGGTGGGTCCGTCTTATGATGCTTGATGCGTACTGAAACATGCCATAGGAACCAGATGCCGTTACTGTTAATGGTTTTTCACTTTCTGAGAAACAAGTGGTGAGCTCAGGCAGGGTACACATAATGCTGTCAGATGTGTACTGTTATGGCAGCCCAGAATCCCAAATTATTCATATTGAATTGATTATTCTACTTGAACTACACATCAGGGTGGAGGCAGGGCTGGTGGATGTACATGTAACACATCTAACCATGATGACCTTTATAAACTGCAAAGCATGTCCTGAAACTTGAACTAGCCATGTGTGTTGCACACATGTGGCTCGGTGTATATACAACCGCCCATCACATTAATTTGGTAAGAGGAACCAAGCATAGAAGCACAAAACTGAAATAATAAATGTCTTAATAACAGATTTTACTTTGGGGACCTTGCATGTTTACCATGTCAGTTGACAGTGTTTTTTATGTAGTATGGATTTTAACTTCAGTTTAAATTATTTACTTCTTAATCAGGTATTCTCAATGAGACCAAGGTCTCTTTTGCAAAACGAGGGAAGAGATAAATATAGCTAGACATAACAAAGAGGACAAATGCATATGACAAACATAACCACACAATGAGATGTGGAAAAACATGCAAAACATGGGCAGGCAGCAAAAGTACATACAGAATCAAGACATCCTGAACGCGGCTGCATAGTTAAAGTTAAAGTACCAGTGGGTTGGGACATTCAAGTTTCAAAATCCTCTGTAATTTGACCATTTTAAATTTTAGATACAGTGCAAAGTGATAAAACCAATCTTCCCAAGTTCACTGTTTTCCCGAGGGGTAACTAGTTTAGCAGGCCTGGGATCTGGTCTGATGAGCAGTGGTTTTAAATTTTAAAGAAAGAATGATGTACTGAGAGCAGCTTTTGAAGGAGACCAGCTATAAAAATGATGAGTGTTGTTCTGTTTCTTTGTTGGTAGTAGAGGACTACATAGCACACAGTGATGAGGACAATATTTATATCTGTAGTGAAATACAAGAACAATGCTTAACTTTGCATCAGTTGTTTCAACATGAGAATACGTAATGTCATGTAGTCAAGTACAAACTGATGGTCGAGACAAAACGATAAAATCTAATATGAAACCGTTTACCTTGAGTTTTACTGTGCCAATTTCTCTCCTTTTATTTCCAAGTAGGACCATTCTCTACACTTCGTGCCCAGGTATTTATAAGTGGGCAGATTGTAAACTTGAGTTGAGAACGTGAGAGACTCTTAACATCAAACTAGCACAAACCATTGCAAACACAAGCAAACAGTAAACATAAAGCTCTCAGGGGCCTCTAGATTCAGAGGTCCTCACGTGTTCTCAGTTGTTAATCTAAGCTGGTCCCCCCTACTAATCTGAAGCAAGATGTTACTTAGATATCAAAGACTGATGTTCCAATGGTGAATAATTACACACAGGAACTGTGGCTGTTAATTTTAAGTTAGATCAAGTAACTACTACAGCTGTGCAAAGTATTTCTAATTTCTCATTAAGACACTAAGAAAAAGTATCTTGTGCTCAAATAAATGAGTAGTTGAGATCTTTAGTATCTGTTGACTCAGGAAACCTCTTTATCCTTCATAAAAATGGTTTATTAAGTCCTCATGCTGCACCATCTGCTATATCCAACATACAGACTCTCTCACAGCCTACTACTTCTACATTAGTCCTGAACTCTAATTTCCCTGCACAAAACTGCGTTCTGACCATTTCTTTCTCTCACAGACATAAAACCAATTTTAATATCTTCTATCCTCCCCAACTGGCAAAACTAATTACTTTTAACCTCCTTTGCTCTCATTGCTGTATCCATACATTTCAGCAATGAAACAATCATCTGTGTTGGGAAAGGATTTTGAAAACAATAGAAGTTAGTGTTGGGGATTTACGCTTGACACACCTTCAGCTGAGCAGGGCGCATGTCCCCAGCAAACCTCTGCTTCAACTCTTAGTCATTTCTTTCCAATTAATTTAGGTCAATAGAAAGTAGTTAATTAGCTTGCTAATTTCAACACTGTGGCTGTGCCCTGTCGTGAATGTCAGAAGATGGCTCCTCTCACATCAATGATGTTTGACCACCCACTGCTGATTTAAAGAAGTTTCAGTTTATCCAGGCAGAATATTGAAACACCTATAGGCTTGGTTGGCAGCAGAAGACACTCATGGTTCATAGATAATCCAACAAGTTCTCCAGAGCCAGTACAGCAACTTAGTCTTAATCTTGTTGCAATAGTTATTTCAAAATTGAAATGATCTGTTGAAAAAAAGTTTAACTGACTGATTGAAATTTTCAGTAAGAAAAGAAGTTGGGGAAGCACAGCTCTAAATGTTTGTCGAGCTGCCATGGTTTGCTATTGGTCTTACACTGACAGAGTAGATACAGTAGTAAACCTCTGTGTTAGCTGTCATTCAGCAGTAATTTATAGATTACAAGTCTGTTGTTTTGTCTGGCAATTTCGTACTCGTTCAGTTGGCAGCCAACAACAACAACTGAAGAGTACACTTCTCATAAAAGACAAAGCGTGGACTGATAAAAGCTTTTGCGCCTTCTTCCCTGCTGAGACATTAAGGGACCCAAACTAGCTGCTGAACCTTGGGTGTCATACTGAGGCAACTCCAGCAGCCATGTTGTAACATTATATCGTCAGGTCTATCTGAAACTTTTAACTGGTTTCTGTACCAACACTGGTTCTATAGTATTCATTTGCCCACATCCATGGTTCCTCCTGCCACCTACAATGAGCCTCTAATGACATCTTGTGGAAATGTCCATCACTGAACTAAAGTGAATTTAGCACTTCAGTAGTCACAGTATGCTAAGTAAAAGCCAATATAGCAAATAAAGATGAATGAATGCAGTGAGTGCCTTGTTAAAAATTGGTTGCAGCGTCTTGCGCAGGTATCAAGCTATAAACTCTCTCTCCTGACACTCTCTCACACATCAATAAGCATAGAGGACATTTCACCTGTTGTCTTAGTAACGTGAATCCGTCATGACAGCCCTGAAATACGGTTAATGTGTGTGAAGAGCATGGCAAAAGTGTGCTATACACACACACACAAGCAGGGTGTGAACTTTCTTATCATTTCATGTCTGCTGTCCCCCCTCAGGGTGAGGCCTCAGGACAGTAGCAGCTCAGGGCTGCTAATTGTATCCATGATGTCAAATATGTAACTCTTCAGTGCTTCTCAACACTGGAAGCACTTTGATGTGTAAGGTGAGCTCTACTTGAAGAATATGAAGCACCTGAACGGTGAAATCTGAAAAAAGAGATGTATGAATGTTCACAGCCCTGTAAGAAAGCCAGCAATGGACAAATCTTTAATTGGTATGTTAATTTTCTTTTTTTTCACATTAACAAAATAATTCTCTGCAGCTTTGCCTGACTGATTTGTTTTTATTCTGCCTTGGAATTTCCTCCATACAAAATAATCACCAGCACAAAGAAGAGGTGTATTGTGTTTTCAGTGTTGTCAGCAGAGGACAACATAGACGTGGTTGATATGACATGGGGCCATGCGCGCCCCCAATTTAAAACGTAACACCTATTTTACAGGTCAACAGTCCTATAACCCCATTCAATGATAGCACCATTCTGACTTTACAAGACCAGCTCTTTCCAGGAAAAAATGGAGCAGAAAAAATAAAAAGCCCTACTAACAGGCGGCGTTACGGTAAGTGTGTTTGTGCTGTTGTGAATGCGAGACTTTTTCTTGTATACATATTTGTCCTCAAACATACACACCGTGTCGTCCTTGCTGCATGTACATTTGAGCAGCCAATATCTCAGCCCAATGTGTTTCCTCTTGATGTCCCCTCTGCTTGCCATTTCCTCCACAGCTCAACAGTGGCTCTGGCCTTTCTTAATACATCACATGCTCCATCTGCTGTAGCTCCATAGCACCGGTACATGGTAGTCTTTCAAAGGCCCAAACTCATTACGTGGACAACCTCTGGCCCCCAAGTGCAACTTTTTATCGATGGAACCTTCTCAAGAGCTTACCCACTTGAGAAGAAAGCAAGCGCGTGATACTTGTCCAAATATCAATTCTATTTAGTAAGCTGAACAGTGTAGTGAATACCTCTCCAGCAACACACTCTGTGTTTACCTGCTCTCATTCTCCTTCTGTGATTAGCTTAGAAGCGGTCTGCACAATGATAATGGAGCCAAAATGTGCAGAAATGTATGTTCATGTCCCATGGTGTATGAGAGACTTCTCTCAAACACTCTGCACATTTTAGATGTAAAGGATAGAAAGGAAAGAGAGGAGAAAACAACCTGACACCAAAAGAAGCAGGGGAGAGGGAGATGGGAGGAAAGAGGGTAGAGAGTACCAGGAGAAACTTAAAGTTTGACTTTGTCAGTTGAGACAAAAACATCAGCCCTCACTGACCCATTAATGGACAAATGGACCTTTTTTCCATTTTATTCCCTTTGTTATTTAGATATTTCCAAGCTAGCTTAATTTATCATAGAAAACTGGAGCAGATGGCAACACTATAAAAACTTGACTTTCATATCAAGAAAGGTAGACTTCTCTGAACAGTACTTCTCTGTTTACCTTTACTCAGCAACCAAAACAGATAATCTCTTTAATTACATAAAAATGTAAATAAAGCACAGCTATAAATATAAATAAGCATTTTTTCATTTTTCTCATTAATGTACCTTAACTTTGTTGTGACATGCCCTTGAGGATATTTACCATTCAAAGGTGCTAATTAAAGTTACTTTTCTTCACGGAAGAGTTTTCTCAAGTGTTCCCATCTCATTCAGCACACCCAAACACCTTTCCTCTTTATGGACCAGTCTTGCATTTCTCAGTGTAAGGCCTAGAAATAACACCACAGGATTTTGAAAAGCAAGCAAATAATGGATCCTTATTCCTGTCTACTAAATAGACAGCAGTTTAATGTAAGCATCAAAATTTGATCAAAAACTCCCAACTCTTGGCATAAGTTTGATCCTAGCCTTAGAATATCTATTTACAAGATGAGGATGAAATGTATGTGTTGAAAGCTCTGAAGGAATCTCAGGCTGCTTTTCAATGGTCACGGGAATAACTTTGCCTGCTTTTGGGGCAGTAGTGGCAGTGGGTGGAATCATAGCAGCTATTCATTTGTCATGGTGATCTGTTAGCATCCAGGCTCACTGGCTGTTATGGTTCCTCTGCTTTTGGGACTTCTTTTCCTGTTCCATGGAGGTTTGGACAGCAGCACCTTAACTATAGAGATGATGACCTATGATGACTATGTGATGTGGTGGAAGAAGCTCTAGAAAGCCAGTAGCAGGACCTTGAGATTGGACTGTTTTTGTCAAAGCTTTAAAGGTTGTCTGAGTTCTCAAGAACACAATGATGACATATCAATTACAAACTCTAATCATTGCATATCTTTATTATCTTAGCTGCTGTACTATGCATGTACTGGTTGTACTATTTGTTTCCCCAAGTACACATTGTGGTTCATGTTTGTGCTGTATTTGGAAGTGATCCCTTTGCTCTAGTCTGTCCTTCATGTCTAGTCTCATTAAAATGAGTGTGATTGGCTCTCACCTGGTCATCCTCGCATTGTGTGAGGAAGGGACTAAAAGCTTTCCCAGCTGTTGACTCAACAGCCTGTAAATCTCAGATCAATATTCATATTTGATAACAATAAATGTTTTTTCTCTTTTCTCACCATGTCTTGTCATATAATATAAAGTACAGTCTAGACCTGCCCTGTTGTGTTGCATTGATAATGCACTTCTTTCCCCAAGTGCTCTCAAATGGCAAAAACAGACTCCTAGCTCTGTGTTGAATCACTGAATTCCTGGGGCGTGGGTGCAGAATTGAGGGGGTATCACTTTCTTTTTGTGATGAACTGAAAACAGTTTTCTGCTAATAAACTAAAATATTATCATCCGATTATTTTTACTGGTCCAAGAAAGTGGGTCCTAATAAGCACTGCTTATAGCAAGATTATGGGATAGATGATATAACCACTCTCAGATGGCATCGCTTTGATCACAGTCAAAGTTGCCTCTGAAGGATTACACTGAGCAGACTGGAAAAAGCCTTTGAAACTGCTTATTAGACGGTACAACACTCCTAACAAAACTCACTTAAAGAATGTTAATGTTCAAGCCTTCATTCCACTGCAGAGTCTGATCGCGGTTCTTAGGCAGTATGGTTACCTCCTGCTTGTTGGTGAGTTTCAGCTCGCAGCAAACGTATACATGTTTAATAAAATTGATACATTCTTTAATTTTAAAGTGTGTCACCCCCAACATCTTGTTCTGGAAATAGCAAAGTGACAGAAAAATATGGTGCAGCATAAAAGGAGCAACCTGCAATAACACAACTTTAAAAATGAACATTCATTCACAGCTGAAATGGATTTTCAACCACTTAGAAACAAATGGAACTTATACAGGACACACATCGGGAGAAACAGTATCAAAGCATATTCATTGCCCAGAAGGTCTCTCTCTCTCTCTCTCTCTCTCTCCTCTGCTGGAAGAGTTCTAAGATGTTTGAGAAGAGTATACACACAAACTTCACGGCTGGTTCTACTTCAAACAGAAGTTCTGCAGCACAGTAGAAACATCACAAAACACTGAAATCTTCACACCTGGGCTGCAGTTTAATCTCTCATAATCCTCTTTGTATGTAAATGAGTTTTGCCCGATGATGTTACACACAGGGACAGGAGAGATAACTCTGGGCCGTTTGTTATAAACTCCAAGTGATTTATACAGCAGCACAAATCCTGTTTCTGACTGTAAGGTGCTAAATGCACAACAACACTTTGTAGTGGTTTGTTGCTTTGACCATCACTTTTGTCAAATCAAATTTTTGGATCTTGGAAAAATTAACATTCTGTTTTTGCTCTACCACTGTAGTTAATGCTACATTTTCATTGGTATTTTTAGCCATGCTAACAGCGTGGCTCAAAGGGATAACCGGTGCTGGTGGGTCAGCTCACCACTTTGGTCCAGACTGAAATATCTCAGTAAGTGTGGATTGCCATGAAACTTTTTGAAGATTCATGGTTCCCAGAGGATGGATTATAGTAGCTTTGGTGATCCCCATTAAGTAAAACTAATGACTTTCTCATTAGCCCTCAGTTGTACTCTGTATGAGAGTGATACATGATGCTCACAATGACAGCATGTTAGCATGGTGATGCTAGCATTAGCTCAAAGCACAACCTTCACAGTTTGTTGCCAGCTTGGCTGTAGACTCTTAGTCTTGTCAATATAACAGCCCAGATTAATTATTTCGTTTGAAAGGGTCACTTTCGTGAAGTGATGTACACAGGAATTAAAGTGTTCACTGAGAGAGAACAGAGATCATGATAATAGCTTAAGAACCCAGTTTACACAATCACCAAGTTCTAGTCTAAGTTGTTTTGGGCTTTAGGCAAATGAGAAATTATATTTTTGCTATGAGGACAGAAATCTCAGATTTACATGAAAGTTGGTCCCCCAGAGATGTTGGGGATGAAAGGTGTCTTACTCTGGATTTTGTCCAGTGTCAAACAAGCTCAAAACTGTGTGTGACTGGGATAAAGTTAAATCTCTGTCTCCTAGAATATTTGTAGATCTGGGCAACAGGAAGATAATCTCCACGCAACAATTGTCATAATTCAAAAAGCATGGATCAAGCATGAGAGTGCTTTTGTGTTTTATGCATTATCACTACTCGATCTGTTTGCTAATGGCTCCAGTTGCTAATGTTAGCAAGCAACGACTTAACTGATCACCTAGAGGCAAAATAAACTAGTCCTGTGTCATGCCCATGAAAGCAGTGCATCTCTGTACAGAATTCATTCTTCTCTCTCTGACATCTGCTCGGCTCGGCTGTCTTCATGGGACGGCCTCGTGGGAATTTTCTGCGAGATGCCACTCCACGTTGACATATCTGACTGTTAAGGCTGGAACAGTAGTGGTGCAGGCAGAGCAGGAGAGAGAAAAGCGAGGGAGGGAGGAGGCGGTTCGGCCCAGCGCTCGCTGCTTTTCTGCTGCTGCCTTCAACCCAGAGCAAGAAAGCCCATGGAAGAGCGGCCGTCCTCCTCCTGCTCTGCCTGCTCTGCCTGCCTCCCTTAACTCCTGCTACAGTTCACTCTGGTGAGTCAAGCTATGGACTTGCTCGCCATTGTGTTTGTTTTTACAATGTGTGTGGGTGTGCATATTTTCTGGTATGCAGACACTGTAAATATGCTGTATAGTGTGGCATATGCTGAGAGGTTATTTGTTGGCAGTCTAGATTGCACTGCAAGATTCACACATGCTGTTGCCAAGGCTTTCTTTCAAAATATGAAGGCTGAGAGCTGTTTGCGTGCTGTTCAGCTGGGTGATTCAGAGGCGCAATTTCTAACAGCAGCTAATGTCATTACCTGCTGCTGGACGAACTGTCACTGGCTACTTCATACAGAATATTTATCGGTGATGGAACTAATCGAACCAGATATTTGTTTTGTTTACGGATCAATTCCTTGTTTTCCACATCAATTGTAACTAATAGTGGATATTAGGTTTCTGGTGGGTGAAAACATACCTCTATGGAGTAAAATATAGAGAGATCATCTCTCTTTCTTTTCAATCTATATTGGGTGTAAATAAATCCCACCAAAATCTATGTTCTAAGTAATAGTGAAACATGTTATCTGTCTGTTTTTGTATTTGTCAATTAAAGATATGTAGAAAATCTATTTTTCCTAGTATTAGTTGTTGAAAAACAAAATGGTTTCTTTATACAAACATAATCTGTTTTCTGTTTGTTTTTGAAAGTAATAATATCTATGAATTTTCTGTTTATTAATGACAGAAATCTAATGTTTTCTTTATTATCTAGAAAATCTATCTAGCCTCTATAGAAACAATTAGAGATATAAAGCTGAATTTTCTATTGGGGCAAGAAAATCATAAAATCTATCTTTGTTTTCCATTTGTTATTTGTAAAATCAAAAAAAAAAATCTATATCTCTTTTCTATCTGTTAAGGGTAGGAAATCACAAAATCATACCATCTGTCTATGTACCTACCTACTTATTTACATATATACACACAACTGGGCTACCATCTCCAGCTGGCACTAGAAGCTCTGCAGCAGCATGCTGTTGATAGTCACATCAGATAGCTACAGCTCAGCTGAGATAGATCAACTGTGTGGACAGCTTCATCATCGTCCTAATGGTTGTGTGGATGGGAGAGAAGGATGGGGATGTTTGAATTGATGGATACTATAGATGTCGGACAAAGCTTTCGCCTATTACACACAACCAGAGAACATGTAACGAAGCATCTCCATCACTGTGACAGGATAATGTGCTGCTGCTGCTGTTTTCTATAAACTGGCCCCTGATGGGACTTGAGGCCGGGTTTTTGGTAAACAAGATGATGGGAACTGTCTTGGGAACAAATTTTGACATGACCAGGAGATTATGAATGGAGCATGACGAACAGCAAAGTACTTATTTTTGATCTCTCTTTGAAACCAGACTTCAATGCAAATTGAGTGGAAAGTTCAGTTTTCACCCTGGCTTAATTTAGCAGTGTTTGTACACTTACCATCCTGCCTGTTTGTCTGAGTCCACACAGCAGTGCCCTATACGTGCAAATGTAGGTATATAGTCAAGTATAATGATAGTATAGTGTGATGTATAGATTCTCACATCCAGTATTTTTATATATTAATAATATATTCATCACTGTCAAATGAAGTGTGAATCCTGAGTTCAATTGCTGCAAACAAATGAGACAGAGGTCAGGATAACAGGCAGACCAGTACCAATTATCTGTATTTGTAATGCACTGTTCATGTCATATCCTTCTGACTGTAATCACAAACAGGGAAAATCATTCATCAGCCTCTTACCTGGAATTCCGGGCCAGTAATATTGACAGCTACAACATCATAAAACATCCATCACAGTTCTACTTTGACCCACTGTACTTACTATAGCTGTGTACACTCTCAATTTTACCCTCAAATTAAGTGGTATAGATAATCTAGATAAACAGTTTGCTTGATACCTATATGATTGTCTGCTTGCTATCACCATGTTCTCAGATATCAGAAATTACTTTGGTGAGTTTCTATCATCATCATAACTGTTAGAAATAATAACACTCCAGTTAAAAGAAACCAGAATTTTCCTTTAAGCTCTGTTTCTTGCTTGATGACACATTGGAAGTGACTTAATATGGAAACATGTAAGACATCCACCATTTCACCACTCTGTCATTGATAGATCTTTCTTATTCTTATTATCATTCTTATTATCATTATTATTATTACACATCCTGTTATGCCTCCACACCCGTGACAGTGCAAACAGGTTGTCTGTCTGTCTCACTCTTGATGAAATGATAAGATTTTGGTGGTTGTCAAAAGTCAAGGTCGCTGTGACTCCACAGGCCTTGATGATGTGATATCTCAGGAATGTTTTGAGAGAACTTCTTTGGGTATTTGGGGACAAACATTCACTTGGATTAGATTACATGGTGGTCAAAGGTCTGTGTCATTGCGACAGCACAAAACATGTTTTTGGCCATAACTAAGAATTCTCATGCTAATTAACTGCAACTGGACTGGTTTGCAGAGACGAAGAGGTAATTCTAGTTGTTAATTTACTGTATTTATTGAAGCCCTTATATGTTATGTTCATCTAATTATTTTTTAGTAGTTTTCCAAATTTTAAACTTAATATCTTTGATACTTTGCTGTGAATTTTCTCAATGTGTCACTGTTTTTTCAATCCCTAATGAAATACAGCACAGGCTGATTGCCACAGTGCCTTTTTTTTCTTTTTACTTGCGCCATTGTCTCAAAAATTAGAAAGTAGTAGCAATTGTTAATAGTTAAAATGCTACACATTGCACCTTTAATATATGATAAATGTGAATAACATACATGCGTTTGATTATATGCCTCTGATATGAGCAAGGTTTAAGTACTTAGTATATAATGCATCACTTCATCCAGCTGCTAAGTGCTCATATTCAACCCAACACATCCTCCCAGTAATGGATAATTAACTGCAGGTCTTGAATCTCAGTCTACCGCTGCCCTCACTGTAAGTTACTCGTCAGCCAAACACTTGAAGTGTAAAAATGTGAAACTGTAAAATGAGTGGGTTTTGTCTGGCTAAAGGCCAGGAGGAGGATGATATCACTGGCCTTTTTATGCACTGAGAGGCCGTGGGCGTCAAGGCTAACTGCAGTATGATGATGATGATAGGTGGAGACATATGGAGGAGAGGACAGGAGGAGAGGAAGACAGAGATAACTTCTCTTCCTCACAGATTTCCTCTCTCCAGTATTTCTTTGGATTGTCTCTTTGGTGGGATCCTCGCCTGGCTGATAGTGTTTAACTCCAGGGATCTTCATCACAATCGCAATCCCATCAGCCATCTGTCGCAGTTACCAATAGCAACATGGGAGCCAGTACAGGAGTGTGATAACAATATGAGTGAGCAGGGTTGTTGTTTGCTGTTACATAACTCAAGGTTATTTGTGAGAAGCACTAAGAGGCTCAACATGTGTACTTGTGCACACTGGCGACTCAGTTCATTACTGCTTGTTTAGAGGGATTTTAACATGACGAAAGCAGACGTTGTTTGTTCCAGAGCCAAGGTCGATCTGGTTTAATGATTTAGAAACACAAGAAGTGTAGTGGGAGTAGAATTTTAAAAAACAAACAAACAAACAAAGAAAACCTATAAACCTGAAACCATGAGATATTGACATTTAACAGCTCTGAAATTCAGCTTCTTAAAACCAAAAAAAAAGAAAAATCTGCCAATGAAAAAGTGAAAGCAATGTATTAATTGGAAAGCTAAAGAGGTAATGCTGGGTGTATTTTTAAACTTTGAGCAGAACCAGGCAAGCTGTTTCTCCTAGACTCCAGTCTTCATTTTAAGCTAATCGCCTCCTGGCTCTGGCCCCGTACTTAATATAGCCTACTGTACATGTAGTATTGTCTCATCTCTTTCTCTGGAAATGTCAAAC
Source organism: Lates japonicus (assembly GCA_033238685.1). Lineage (NCBI taxonomy): Eukaryota > Metazoa > Chordata > Actinopteri > Centropomidae > Lates > Lates japonicus. The sequence continues at coordinate 75,163 of BRZM01000617.1, forward strand.
AATTCATTAAATGATGGTTTAGTTCCAGGGGTTACTGTGTATTAACCCAATTAGAATTTAGATTTTGTTAGCCCTGACACCACTGGTCTGGACCACCATTGTAAAGCAGCTGTATAAGTTAGCATGATGGATGCCAAAGCTCCAGGTGGTTGCACTGCTGTTGTCCACATTCCCTTACAAAACCCAAGCCATATAAGTATTAAAGGGAAGGCAGTAACAAATGACTCGGACATAAATAACAAAGTTAGCTTCAGTTTTGTTAACATGTTGACATGTAGATGATGCCAGACTCTCTGGCTGAGAAACGCTATACTATGTTCACCAGCTAGTCGCTAACTGCTAAATGCTCCGCAGTGTTAGCACCAGCTGCTAAATCCTATGTTCACTAGCTAGTTGCTAGTTCCTAAACGATCCACTACATTCACCAGGTAGTTGCTGGTTGCTAAATGTGTTCACCAGCTAGTCTCGAAGTGTGTGTCTGCTGCCACTGAACAGAGGGTTTTTTAAGGTTTTTGAAAAAGCTAAGCTGAGCAGCAAACACAGATGGTCTTATTGTATTGTTACATTATTTGTTAGAGAGCTTTTTATCAAGAACTTGGTACTGGTACTGTAGGCCTAAGTGTTTCTGTTTGTGAATATTCAAAATTACCATGAAGTTAAATTGAGTCACACTGCACAACTGCTTCTTATTGGTTTTTGTGCAGCGTACAGCTCAGACATAACCCACAGGTAAACAGACTTGTCCAACAGCACAGCATGTCTCTTAGCTAACCTGATTAAGACTCTTCCCCTAGTAATAATATGAGAGAGAAATTGCTTTCTGATTGAGCTGCTGGGCCTCAGCGTAAAAGAGGAGCTTTGGCTTGTTGCAGGTTGAATGTGTTAGCAAGCTCATCCATATGGCTTTGTGTGAGTGGAACAGCACATTAACTCGACAAGCCAAGTTGGTGTCTGGAGATATAGCCGCTTAGGATTGCCAAGCAGGAGTTTCTACATGGTGAAACAGGAGCAGTGGTGACAGAAGTATCCTGATCAGATATTTAATAAGGCTTCAGTAAAATAAAGAAACAGCCAGACTATCTTTAAAAACTACCTCCAGCAACCTCTACATCCTGTTTTCTAATAGTAATTCATAATCACAAAATGTATTGACCATGATAATGAGTCTAAAATTTAATAACGACACTAGCAGACAGTCCCATGAGGCTTTAATGGTTCTTACATAGCAGAACACAAAACTGCTTACATCCTTACCACTAGCTCTGTGTTCTAGCTATCATCTTTATGAACTAAATTTAGTCAACATCCATCAGCTGCAGCCTCACCCGAGTCACCATTCACCACACCAGGTTGTCCTCTGTCAGCCTCAGCTAGCATTTGTCAGCCTCTGCTGTATTTTGTCCACCCCATCTTGATAACAGCACCTCTTATTTGTCAGCCTCAGCTCTCATTTGCCGGCCTCACATACACTTTGTCAGCCTTAGCTTTACTTTTTCAGCCTTGTCTATTTTTTTGTACCTAACCTCAACTGGACCTTTTAAGCCCAGGTGTCAATTTCCGGTCTCAGCTGTACTTTGTCACTGTCATCTCTCACTTGTCAGCCTCCACTGTACTTAGTCAGGCTCATCCATTGTTTGTCAGCTTCCACTGTACTTTGTCAGTCTCATCATTTGTCAGCCTCACCTATTGTTCGTCAGCCTCAGCCGCCTGATGTCAGTCTCAGCTGTCATTTGCCTTTGCTGCTACTCAGAGCTTTGAACCTGTGTCATTTTACAGTTGTCGAATTATTTGCCTCTTCAAGGCATTTAGTGTGCCGTGACATTCATCATGATTTATTTCACATCTTGGCATCATTTATTAACTGCCATTCAAGTTCTGCATTAACAGACATATTTAGATCTGCGATACATGCTGCTGTTCACTAGGACTTCACCCTCAGAACCCTGTTCACGGAGCTCTCGATTAGTGATTAGCACCAACACTTTCTGAGAGGGACTGTTAATAAAATTCAAATGTCATTTCTTTTTCCCAGACTGACACACTATTTTACTGCTGCTTTAGATAAGCTTTAAAGTGTAATTCACATATACTCATCCTGCCAGCACTGCTGCATGCATACTGATCTCTAATATGTCTCTTGTCAAGAGAGGCTGTTTTCTTTTATTTTAGGGCTTTTAATTTGAAGGTAACAGATGTGACATGCTACTCTAGTTTGCAATGGTAATGGGATTGAAGTGTTTTTTGCTAAATGTATAGAATCTATAATTTGATGTTGTTGATGACAGTTCTTGGACAAACATCTAAACTACTCTCCAAACTTGAAAAATGTGTCATTATCGTTTTTCTTAAGATATAATGGTGCAAATATCCCATCTGTTTCCTGTGAGTCACTTTTAGATGATTTCCACTACAATGTCAGACCATTCACAGTCACTTAAATGGAAGTATTCATTAATGGACAAAAATGTACGACTGTAGGGCTCATACATACACCTGATCGTAGCTCAGTCAGCTCATTAGGTAGTTTATTTTTAGCTCAGGAGAGAAAAAGAGAGAGCTAGTGAAGAGGGAAGTGAAGAGAGGGGGACTGGTTTTGTTCACGCAGTTGCACAGCTGCTGGAAGCAGGCGCATTTGTTCGACATATCACAAATGCGTGTCAGTTTTCTTGTTCATCTGTTACGACAACACAACAGAGGCGATAAAAAGGCATGAAGTCATTCTGGTGGAGGAGATTATGGAGTTTTTCATACACACAGCTGCAATATTATGTCATGCTTGACTATCTGTGTTTTGTCAGGTGAAGATGTTGTATCTCCGAAATGTCAAATATTCAGGCACTGAGATGAGCAATATCAAGTATTTACATGAATGTCGCAAAACTGATTTTTACCCTGTCATGACAGTGCTTCTTATATTCAGTGTTCAAGTGTCATTTTGTTGGTGTATTAAATGTATGACATTGCTCAGGTATCAACACATATCAAGCATAAACATAAAGTGTATTCATTATGTAGTTTCGTCGACAAAATGTTGAGCTCTGGGAAATTGTGATGGCCACTTTTTCACTAAATAATTACTCAATTAGAGAAATTACAGTAGAAAATTAGAGAACATGTAACAGAGCTCTCCAGCTGGATTCAAACTGGTGACAGTGCAGTTCATGCAGTGTTGTATTGGAAGAACAAAAACTATCTTTCTAATATTTAACAAGACAAAAACAAAAGTTTGGAGAAAAAGCTAATAGGCTTTTTTGGTTCTCTTTCTTGTAGTAGTATAAGGCAACAAGTAAACACAAACTTGCTCAAAGGACCAACATGAATGGAATGGAAGTTGTTTTTCATTTCACAGGACCTTTAAGTTGCACTAGTTTAAGCATTTAGCATTTGAGAGATTGATGGTGTTTGTCTCTCCTCCCTCAAAGGAGAATTGTTTAAACATTAGTGACCTGTGCAGGCCAAGACAGAGGGAGGGCCACTGCAGAGATAGGTGGAGGAATCGCAGAGAAGCAGGGAGTTAAAAGGTCAGAGGAGGTGGAGAGGAGCAGCTGAAGGGCTGGCAGACAGAGGGGGACCTGATTGAGAAGGTATGGGAGAAAATAACAGGAAAAGGGTCAAGGAGGGGTCAGTGAGAAGAAAGACAGAAGCAGATATGAAGAGAAAACCAAGAGCCAGGGTGGGGAGGGAGGGGTGGAAGGAAAGAAATGGAGGGTAGGAAGAAAGGGAAGGGTGGGGGGGAGACTGTCAGTGCTGGTGGCCTTTCAGAAAGGTTAGTGGCCTGGCCGGAGGGAGAGATGGTGAATGGCAGCCACTCTGCAGGGAGGAGAGGAGAGCTGCGGCCAGGCTCAGGATGCAGGGCTACATGGCTGACACACACACACACACACACACACACACACACACACACACACACACACGCAGAGTCATCTGACCACAGGGTGGCTTTTTCACATGGCATTTAAAGCAAAGCACGTTCGTCCACACTGAGGACTAATGACATCAAACATTAGCTGACATTTCACATGGACGGAATTAGCTAAGCTATTGTTCAACGATGGTACATTTGTTTCTGTGTGTGTGTGTGTGTCATGTGTATATAGTCTGTACCAAGAGATTGTTAATCAAAATTTCAGCTCTGTGGTGCTTAGGTCCTCTGTCAGATGTTAATTGTGTTGAATTTTTAATGTGTGTGTTGCATACGGGGCAAGAGGAACAGTGCATGTGTCACTTCCTGTGCAGACAGTAGAGCACAGTTTATGGTTTAACATTCCGTTTACAAAATAGACAGAGCCACTCTCCTCAGTAAGACTGTGCTCAGAGGTTAGATAAAAAATGAAAAATGCAGGACTAAAGGTCCAACGTCTCCTTCTGTTGTCACCATTTAATGGCTTTGACATTTGCACTTCTGTTGCTTATATTAACATGGGTTATCTTTTTAGGATTTTAGTATACTGTTCAAGTCACAGCAATTCACCCTGGATAAAAATGACAGCTTAAAAGCCTCTAATACAGTATATGAGCAGGACTGGAACGACCTTTACAGTGGAGTGAAAGGTAGACACACAAATGGAAACTGATTATGCAATCCTATCCCCTACAAAATATGTATATATCATACTAATTTGCTTTGCCAGATTTGTAAAAATTGTAGCATTAATTACATTCACTTTTTTTTGGCACCCTTATACTGCAAAGTTATTTTGGGTAATATTTATGTATGTACTTAGTATATTTTTGTATTGTGTTGTTCTTTCTGTACTGTGTTGTTGTCTTTTATTGTTGTCACCTGACTACAAGCCATGTTTCCCATCTGGGATAAATAAAGGACTGAACTGAACTGAACTAAACTGAAAGTGCATGAATGGCACCAGAGTCTGGGGTTGGTTGATTGGTTGGTTTAACTAACTAAAACACTAAAGTTAAAGTTAAAAGGAAATATGGTTAAATGTTGAAAATGCACCCTAGTATTAAAGGAATTATCCTGACAAGTGACTCTGCTCCTCACATTATATGTCCAGTGCCGGAAGTGGTTTTGTCTTTTACATAAGCAACGTGGAGAGTAAAGTGGTGGAGACCGAGGTGGTGAGCATAGGAGTGTAGCATGAAGCAACCAGAATTCTGCAAACATCTTTACCTGATGGAGTTCATCTGCTCATTGTTATTTTGTATTTGTCTACAATGGCACAAAACTCCATATCAAAACTAGAATGGTACCTCCACCAAGGCCAAACAATCCTACACATCTGTCTGGTTCTTATCATATAAAAATAAAAGCAGAAAGGAAGTGGTCTGAAAACATAAATTATTTATTTGTCATAAAACATAGTAAGTCATAAACAGTAGACATGGAAGGCAATGTAACATATATTTTATGCTGCTGGTACCATATGCACTGTCACTTACTAGGATAAGGTACAGTACTCTGTGTGTAATGCAGATTCAGCATCTGCACCATATTGTACAAACCCATAGGTCTCCACATCACCTAAATGTAATGGGTTCCTTCTCGGCTCATGCCTCACCGAATCTGGTGCAGATCAGTTCAGTACCTTCTGCATGATATTTCTGTCAAATAAACAAACAAACCGACTAACAAGTGGACAGAGGTGAAAACATAACCTCCTCTGCTGAGGTAAAAACCATGTGTACAACATGGAAGTTCAGCTGCCATTTCCAAGGAATGAAACAGACACTAAGCAAGTATAAAATGACAGACAATGCAAATGTATTATTTTACAGATCAGAAGAATTGACTGTGAGAAGGACAAAAATGTGAGCAAAAAATGGAAAAAAAAGTGGGAACATACCACTGTGGAACAACAGACTCCTCTCCCTACTTAACACATTAGTTTGCTAAGTCAAAAATTCATTCTTTCAGTGACAGTGTTTGTGACAGTACTTTGGTTGAAACCTTCTCGCTTGTCCTTTCAGTACCCTTCCCATACTCGTCGTCATTATCCTCTCCCTCCACCCATCCCATTACTCTTTGATGTCATTACATCTAAATTGAAAGTGCTTGGCTCCACACCAGGAAGCTGCTGTTAACTGGCACTGTGTTGCCTTTGTTTATTCCATTTATTTGTTGGTTTCTCTGTTTTGGCCTCCCTCATTAACAGTTTGTATCTCACCTCCTACCTCTCCCTTTCTTCTTCCTCGACATGTCTCTTCATTTTCTTCTCTCTCCTCCATTACCCTCACGTCAACCTGAACAGATTAATTTCTAGCAAACCACCATGTGAGAGGGGCTTTGGTTTTCTTGTTGAGGTGCAGGGACTGCACTTGAGGCCTTTGGTAACAGCAGCATTGTGCTGGGATGTTGGAGGTCAGGGTGTGTGCAGGGCTGTATAACAAGAGAGCAGATGCTTTTGATTACACACATATTATTTTGCAATATCATAATAATATCACAGACTCTCCAGTCCAATCCAGGTGTTGGGGAGCCACTTTATTAAGCCACAGGTGTTTTCAGTAGTTTTGCAGTATGGCAGTGTTATTGGTAGCTGGGTCAGCACATTATATGTACTACATTTTTGCCTTTGGAAAATGAACTTCGTCTTGTGTAGTGCCATGATGTTGATCACAGTAAACCTTCAGTTATTTATGATCTGGGAATAATCTGGTTTGGATTTACTGTGTGTAATGTAACCTGCTTTGCTCTCTCAAATATGGCTGAAAATAATCCTACAGGTGAAGGGGGAGCACAGCTTTAAGTGGAGGAGGTCTGTTATCTGTAGGGTCTGTAAAACACCAATATAGCTACCAATATACACTCCTGTCTCTGAAAGAGTGAGTACAGCCATTTGAGGTGTATTGGGGGAAGTTACGTGATGGAACTGTTTCTTGATGAACAGCGTGCCAGTGCAGCAGACTGACTGCAGCTCTCTGTAGTCTTATAACAACAGAAGCAATACTAAAATTTGTGCTCACCAACCATATCTGGAAACCTGCTTATAGATAAAGAGGCTGCACAAAAGTGCAGAAACTGGTGGTCAGCATTTTCCAGCAGAAACCATTCAATGTGTTATCATTTCTCTATGTAGTAGTTTTCACATTCTTGCCTTCACAAGCACACATGTTTATTTGGCTGTACTGTAAACAGCAAGACTTATTGCTCCTCTGTGTTAAGTCTGACAAAGCTGCTCAAGTGTTTGCTGTAGTATTAAACTAGAAAAATCAACCAAGACTAAAAAAAGGATTATAACTTTCATTTGTGAACTTTAGAGGTATTTATAGGCACATTTTTGAACTCCGGATACAGATTGTTTCCCCCTGGTTCCAGTCTTAATGCCTAGCCAATCGCCTTCCAGCTTCACACAGGCATGAAAGTGATATCCATCTTCTCAGATAGGAGATGATTTTCAGCATCTATATTTAAAACAACATTTATAAGATCACAGGTTTATCAGATGTTTAAAGGCTACTTCACACATGATGCTGCATCTGATTTTACTGCTGCCTGTTGCTGTTCGTGTTTAAATATCCGTCTGGTGATTTCAAGATGAATGAATAGAATCAGTGAACCTGTGTCTTTGATGACTCAAGGTGACTCAAGCAATCTTTTCTGTCTCATCGGAGCCACGTCGGGCCTCACTGAAGTTAAAATTGGATAAGGCACAGCTCACATCAAGTCCACTCGCTCGACGCCTGGCTGTGATTTGTCTGGCTGTGTATCTGAAACTGAGTGTAATGATGCTTCTGGTTTGAAATGCTGCTTTAAGTTGGTGCTGAAAGCCTGTTGAAAGCTGCTGTGATGGTTTATTCACAACTTGTCATTTTTTCATGATATGCTGCTCCTCCACTGAGCTGTCGTGTTGCTGGAGGCAGGTATGCTTCTGTTACTTTGACTTCACACATATTTTATTTTTCTACTTTTAAAAAAGAGAGTCAAAAGTGTGTGTATATTTGACTTTATAAGACAGACAGAGGAAATAATCAGGAGTGCAGCGGTAGATTGTTTTTCTTTGTCTTTATAATTGTATCCAGCCGTCAGTTGTAGGTCACTGGAGTGCGGCACAGTGATCCCAGCCATGGTGCTGCACAGCTGGCTAGATTAGAGCCAGGAGAAGCCCCTTACCCCTCCCGCCCTAACACCCTGCAGCTTCTACACATCTGGTGTCCCCAGATGTGGGTGTGGAAACAGTGTACACACTCAGCCTCCATCTGCTGCCAACACATGCTGACCCCCCTGGAGAGCCCTCTGAGTTTATTTAAGGATGTGCACTCAGGTGTCAGAGCTGAGGGTAAAACATCAGCCTGCTCACCTTTTTGTTAGGCTGACATGAATATTTATGATCAACTTTTTTTTTTTACTATGTGCTGCTGGTTTTTCATAGTGATTTGTGGTTGAAATAGTGATTGACACTAATGAGCGCTATTGCACACACACACACATACGCACACATTTTGTCAATCATTTTGGAGGATGTAATTTGTGATGTTGTAAAACTGTAATGCATTACACAGAGAGGTGTTTCTGTTAGTTAGCTTATCTTCATTGATATAAATAGGGTGGACAAAATAACAGAAACACCTAACACAATACAATTCTGTAGCAGCACGTACCACAGCCTCCACAATGATCATTCAGTTGAATCAACACCACTTTAAAACAACAGAATACTGTAACCATCATGAAGGTAGGATTTGTTGCAGGCCTGCCGTATTAGACTGCATTAGTTTCAGCTAGATGTTACTGATAAAGTGCCAACTGAGTGGAAATGCTGAGTATACAGTCAGAGGACCACAGTAACAGCTGCAGATTTATCCTAATTACTCTCCATCCTAACTGGCAGTTTACAGTTGTGATTAGATATTGTTTGGAGTAAGTGTTTATCATAAAATCTGAACATGAAAAGTATGCAGGTGGTTCAACATGTGGCTTGATTCATTTGATATGCAGGATGAAAGTTCCATACTGGAGTTTGTTCACTTCATTGAAACTGTGCTTTCCTTCAACGTGCCTCTCTGTTCAGTTTCTTTATTGACTCTTGGCTGTACTAAGAAAATACCATCCTCCAACATGGCACCCTATTTGTTCTGTTATAAGTGTCTTACTTGGCATATTCACTAAGTTTTTGTGTATGGGAAAAAGACTTGGGACCATTGCATATCACATTATCTACAATTATTTTACTGTATTCATCCCTGTTTTATTGTAAATATACTAAATCTTTGCTTTTATGTAAAGCACTTTGCATTTATAGATAAGTTATGCTATAATAAAATCTGTTAGGAGATGCAAGTCTCTGCGGATGCTGCCTGTCGGTCAGTCTGAAAACGTTGCTGTGTTAAATGTGAGATGTGTTAAGCTATGCTGAAAGTAATTACATTTTATAAAAATGCAATCACGTAATTGTTTATATGAATCAGACAAAAATGTTGCTGCACTTGTAAGTAAGCAGGTGTGTTATTTTATTTTACCAACTCAGTCTAAGAAGCTTTGGTGTGTGTGTGTGTGTGTGTGTGTGTGTGTGTGTGTGTGTGTGCGCGCGTGCCTTTGGGCATTTGGAGTGACGTGTTTCAAGGAGAAAAAGAATTCTGTTCTTCCTTTCTTTCACAGCATTTGCGTCACCTCCTCCATTTTGTAAAGTGACTCGGTCCCATGCAGACCAAGCTGTGGTTATGTGTGTGTATTTGTGTGTGGGTCTGACTTAAGTTACTTTTGGGGACAAATTTCAAACAGAATCTGAATGTTATCTGAACGTTTAGATTAAGATCCAGGGAGGAACTGGTCTGGATTAGGATTAGTTCAGGTGATCTGTGCATGTGTGTGTGTGTGTGTTACAAAGTTTCCTCCTAACTTCATTATCAGTGTCAACGTCTTTTCAGATTCAGTAACAAAACTCTCCTGTTTTGTGAGAATGAAATTACTTGTGGTGCAACATATGACTGAGAGAAAAACAGCAAGAGAGGCAGGGAATTAGGAGAGCTGGGAGGAATGAGTGGGAAAAAGAGGTGGAGGAGAAAACACAAGAGGAGGGGACGAGAGGGAAAAATAAAGACGTAGGTAAGAGAAAGTGATGGCGCAAAATAGAGGGAAAAATATGAGGAAGAAGTGGAGAGATAGAGGAAGAGTGTGAGAATGAGGAAAAAATGGATGGAAGACTGAAAGTGAGAGAGAAAAGCAAGTGGAGACAGTGAAAACGAGACAATAAAATGAATAGAGGCCAGAGACGGAGTAGGTGAAAGGGAAAAAGAGGAAGAGTGAGAAAGAGAGATGATAAAACAAGAGGAGTAAAATGTGCTGAGATGGAAAATGAGAAAGAAAAAAGATGGAGGAGAAGAAGAGTCAAAGATAAGAAAGGGTCAAAAGACATTTTTATTGTGACTGAAAGAAAATATTACTCAAGTCAAGTCCTCTTAATGGCTTTTTCCAGCGCTTTCAGTCACATATCATGGTCTCAGTGAATCAGTGTTTGCTTAGTTGTCATCAGGTGATATCAGTATGGAACATCGGTCAGTGATCAACAAGACTGAACTTTCAGATTCAGCCCTCTTTTTATTTTTTACTTAAAGACTTTATAAACGCATGATTTAAGTCCATATTAATGAATCAGGGAAAGTCAACAAAAAAGCTGAAACTGAAAGACAGAAAGATGATAAAAGCAGGAGAGAGAGAACTTGACGAAGAAAGAAAGACAAAAGACAGAAGGAAAAGAGGAAGAATGGGCACAGGAAGTGCCACTGGGGCAGAGAGAGAGAGAGAGAGAGAGAGAGAGAGAATCAGTTCACTGTTGTGCTGCTGTGATGACTCTCACACTGTGGTAGTCTGCTGTGGACTGGTCTGGATACAGTTTTTGGGAGGTTTCTGTTTCTTGTACCTTCTTTTGTTTTGGAAGGGGCTAGATGCTCCTCATCTGCGACAACTTTTTTCCCCCCACCTAACCAAACTGGACATTATGCTAAAATTTAGCACCACCCACTGCTCCAGGTGTGTGAATGAGTGTGTTTGCAGTGTGTTTCTGAGGTGTACTGTTCACTCCTCCTGTTTGCTGTGTCTCTACAGGGAGCTGACAATTTCAGTTTTTTGCTTTTTTAAGCTTTACTTGGCAGATGTGGTGCTGTCAGCTGACAGTGATGTTCTGTATTTCATTCCAACTTGAATTGTGTCTTCTTGTCTTCAGCTTTCTATCTGTTCCTTGTTTGAACTGGTTTGGATTTGGTTTGTTTCACAGATTTAACATTCTCTTTTCCATTTTTTGTCTTCCCCCTGCCCCTGTCTCTGGCTCTATCTTTCCCTGCAGTCACAATGAGCGAAAGGTGACCTGTAAGCACCCAGTGTCCGGCGTTCCCTCCCAAGACAACTGCATCTTTGTTGTAAATGAACAGTAAGTCTCTCTGCACTGTGACACACCCATACAGCACTGTATGCTTCTGATTTCTGCACTGATTTGAAAGGTCAGAGGAAACTCGTAGAGATGGATTCATTCATTAAATGCCGTTGGGGCAGCACCATGCAGCTGTGACAGCATGTATATGTACTGTGTAAATGATGATCTGGAGGGACACGGGGGTCCTTGGATAGACTAGACACCTATAAATCCTCCTCAGACCAGAGCCAGGTCCCAAGTCCAGACTTGTTGGCACGTTTCAGTCACAGTTCAGTTACAGTGGGTTAATTTGTGCTACCAGCGTTCCCAAAGTAACTGTCCCCTTCATTTAACCCTTAAATGAAAACCTCAGGTAAACCCTGTCTCTAGCTCAGTGTCACAGTAACACAATGGAGCAGCTCCCAGGTGTCAGATGTGCAGGACAACATTTCTTTGATATTGTTTTTATACAGATCGGCAAGGTGGAATAACGGCACAATATTCCCACCTTTAACAGGCTGTGTAAACGGGGCCTCGCTCTTTACAGTGGTGCCAGGTTCTGCAGTGTCAGTGCAAGATAAGTTCATATCTTGGCTCATGATCATCAGATTCAGACTGTTGTCTGCACAGTGTGAACAAGAACTGCTAGAAGCCAGAGCAGCAGGACCTTTCATGATACAGGTTTGACAAAATGTGAACAAATAGGATATAGGCTAAAAACACAGAGTTTATGCAGACATTCAGCCAAACTCATCCTCCATAACTTCTCAACATTTTTCACCTGATCCCAAATTGAGGCTTGGAACCTATGTTATTGGACAGATTACAAATGAAATCCCGAAAAAAAATGAAAGTGAGAGTAATGACATGACTGCTGTTGTACTGATAGTTAGTGATGTGGAAATATACATTATACTGGATAAGTGAGCAGTAATAGTCCTTACAGTCCCTTACTATTATTTAAGACTAGGTGTGTAGCGATTCAATCAGCTCACAATTCAGTATGTTACTCGATACAGGGCTCACGATTCGATACACTCACGATACATCTAAGGATATATGAAGAAATAATGAAAGATCTTAGAATTCTTATTTATTTCCTCTCAGTGTAAACTGCAAAAATAAAATCACTTATCTCAAATCTCTTGTTGCCACAAAGCCCAGTTTTTTACAGTGTTTTCCCTATTGTAAACTAAATTCCAGTTCTAATGTAAAAATAAAATCCTTCTTGCAGTTATTCTCTTATTCTGAATATTACAGTGCAGAAGATAGGGTACCGTATTGGCCGTAATATAAGGCAATATTTTTCTCCTGGCACAATTATGTTTCCATTCATTACAAATGATATTCTCAGTCAGCTGATTAGTGGTCACTAGGAAAGCAAGCTGTCTACAGCTGAACAGAACCTGAAGCAGCCAGATGCTGTTTCATTATCAGAGGCTGTAAGAAAATTGCAGTTCAAATCTACTCACTTTAAGTCTTCTTTTACCAGTCTTATTTAGTATGGCGCACAGTGCAGTCATAATCATTCACAGAAGTGTAAATGGTTACTTCAGGACACAGCATGCACTTCATCAGACACATCACGACACAGTTTTCAGCGCCATGATGCGCGTATAGTCACGTTTTCTGACTCACGATGCATCGTGTTACAGTGCAGTGTTGCACCCCTATGTCAGACTGAAAACTGGAATAAGTTATGGCAATTCTGTTTTGATCTTCACCAAATGTTAGATACTTTCATCTCAACATAACCCAAACAACCAATCAGCAGACATAAAGGCAGGGTAATGTGCATCCTACAGTAGTAAAAGGTGTCTGGGAAACTGAACGATTAGTTCAGTGTACATACAACACAACTTCTTCTTGCATCAGTAGCAAGCATACTGTGGTAGTGTGGTGGACAGCCATCATCTAGAGCCATAAAGCTCTGACTGTTCTTTGACATGTAATAAGCACCAGATAGTGTTATGTGTCCATGCAGCTGTAGGGCCTTCAACAAGCGTCAGTGTGCAGTTGACAGAATCTGCAGCTCTCAGCTTACGGACACCACGCTGAGAGCATAACCACTCTGCTTATCACAGTCCACCCTCTCTGCACACCACTCCAAAATCCTCTGTTGGGTTTTGCAGTAGAAAAATCACAGCAGAATCAGTTCAGTCCTCCCCTGACCCGCCCTGTCTGTGTTTGAGTCCCCATTCCTGGAGGACAGCGGTTGTGAATAGAAAGCAAGAGGACTGTGGTTGGGAACATAAACTTAGGATATTGTTCTCTTTGCTTGGTCCATGCACCTGCTAGCTTTACAGGCCAACAGCTCGGCCTGTTCTTTTCATTTGTCAGCATTCTCTTCTCATACTTTGAGCTGTCTGTCTGTCTGTCAGTCCCACAGACTGCAACTTGCAACTTAACACCCTCACTGTTAACTGTAATTGCAGCCAAACCAAAAGCTCCTTGTTGATAATTACTTCCTTTCTGTCCTTCTTCTCTTACATATTTATATATTTGACCATCTGTTCCAGCCTGGGTTTCAGCACTGACTGTAGCATTTTCCTCAGTAGTGGCCATCTGCATTTAGCAGTGGGTTTTACCAAACCACAGTGACTTGATCCATTACCATCTCAGAGCTTTGAGTCAGCCAATCAGAAAACAGGCTCACAGACAGACAGACGCAAACACCTTGTTCTTGCTAGAGCTGCAGAGTAGATATAAAACTATACTGAGATGGTTTCTGTACTTTTCTTATAGTCTGAAATTCCAAATAAAACACTGGAAAGTGTTTTCTTTATGTATTATTAATAACATTTTAGAAAATCAGAAGTAATGTAAGAAAGTGTTGATGAATTTGACCTGACTAGAGATATTTGTCTGAAAATATCAATAGTGCAGTAAAAAGAATTATTTGCAACAACGCAGCAAGTTTGGAATTGCTTTCCAAAATGACTCATGACAATGTCATCTTATAGCTCTTGGCTCCCAGAACAGTGTTTGTCAATTGCCTTTCTAAGCTGTTCCAAATCACTGTTCCAAAAGATCTTTCTGTTTTTCTGATCTGCTTCTATAGTCAAGCTTTAGGATGCGGTTTTGTTTTTTTTTTTTTTTTTTTTTTTTTTGAAACTGCTATTAAACTTGAAGCAACCTTTATCATCATGGTTGAAAGAACATTAAGTTTGTGACATGACGAGCAAGATCCTGGTGTCAGTAGGAGATCAGGGTATTCTGAGCCAGTGGCCAGCCTGACGGATTTTAAGGAGAATGAACCTGAATAAAACTCAGACTCACTTTGTCTGTTTATAGCTTTCTTCAGTTTTTACATGGTTCTACTCTGGTGCTTGCTTTTATGATGTTAAAGCTCTCTCACGTGTTGAATAGTAGCTACCAGCTCTTTCAATTTATTTTCACATGTTCCGAAGGAAAATGAATAAGTAAAGTCTAACACAAGCCCAAGGGGGGTCGTAATCAGGCATCAATCAGGCCCCTCCTGAGGTCAAGCTCGTGATAAAACTTGAGCTTAACGTTTTGCTCTTGAACTTGTAAGGATCATTGTGGTTTATTGCAGCTGGGTTCTTATTTTGTAACTGCTGGAACTGGTGTAATCACTAGAGGGTCAAAGGAACATAGGTAGTCAGGAGTCAGACGAATGAACAGGTTGTGAACAAACCCCAAGTTAGACAAACTCACTTGGAGGTAACAAAGGTGATCTGTGGCTTGTCTGTTGTAAATATCAACACAGACTTTCTTCTCTGGCTTTGCCATCCCAACTACTACAGGGCATACACCTTTGGTTTACCAAATGAGCAGCATGGATTGGCTTTTGTGCACAAAACTGCAACCTAAAGTGTAGCACTGTAATGCTGTTTCTTTGTCACCTAGATTACAAATGCATTGCATGAATGAAATGGTTGTAAGAGTCACATCTAAAATGTTGCGAATCTTGTGCTGGAATAATGATGCAACAAAAGCCCTCAAACTAATTTATTGTTTTGTGCCTGAATTCCGCCCAACAAAATCTTCAAAATACCAGAAAGGCTTGGTTGTTTTTATTGATTAATGAACTGGCAAATCAGAGTTTCCTCACAACTTGTGAGTTTATTTACAACCAGTCTGATCATCCGACTGTATGTGCTCTTGCCTTATTGTGAAGTTGCCGCCTCTCGAACAGAAAGAAATTGGTGGTGCATTTATCATACATCATAAAATTTACCCAAAGGGATTTGCAGCCAGTTGAAATTATCCTTTAATGTCATCAGATGTCTTTTCTGTGATAGAGAATTGTTGTGTATTTCCCCTCCGGCTCCTGCTCTGGATTCATGCTGGACTGACTTGACACTGCTGTCAAGTTACTGATGGAGAGATTTTGCAGTGCTGCAGTCCGCATCAGACACAAATCTGTCTCCAGTCTTCTTTGCTTCGCAGAGGGTCAGGTTAGATACCACCACTGATTACACTGTTTTTCACACTGATTACACTGTCTTTATGTCTACTTTGTCTGTCTTATCCAAATCCTCTGGTTTTTCACTGTGATCTGCTGTCTATCTTAAATCCATCTTTCTTCCCCCTCTCTTTGCCTCCTCTGTCCGTCTCGGGCCTCTCTCTGTATGGTTTGTTTGTGGCAGCCACTGTAGACTCACAAAACTGAAACAGAGAATCTTTTTGAATGTTTCCCTACCCCTCTTCATGCTGTCGGAATGACTGACTGCTAGTGCTCCTACCATCAACTCTGAAATGGGATCCATTCTGCAGGCGGCCACACAATTCTTACAAAAGAAACTACTTTCTGCTCCCGGGAGACAAACTAGAAAACAGCGAAAAGTAAGGATAGCCAGGGCTGAAATAGATTCTAGGACCACGGCTACAGAGAAGACAAACAAACTGCAGCAATTACCGCTCCACCTCCAAAGGAGAGTCGTCAGGATGGTATTTCAATCCGTTCCTCGTCTCTGAATGTGCAGCTGAGATGCTGACCCCTGTACACACACACACACACACACACACATAGTGTTTTACTGCTAACAAGTTCAGTGGAGCTTCTCTCACTGTGCCAGCACCCCTCTCTCTCTTTCTCACACTCACTCTCCATCGGCTTTCACACACACCCTATTCATCTCCCATCCCAATTATCTCCTCTGTCACACTGCTTCTGTTAAGGAGTGCTGAGGTGTCTGCACATGTGTGTGTGTGCCTGTGTAAGTTATGTAAATGAGGTGTGTGTGGTCTGTATTTTTAAACTTGTTGAGCAGGGTGGAGGTGAGAAAGTAACAGGGAACGAAAAGGTGTTTAACTGTGGCAGTGCTGCTAATGAGAGTTTCACCTTGTTACGCACCAACTAGCGTGAAGATGACGAGTGAAAGCAAATGTAGCACTTAGGTCAGGGGACGCAGCATTGAGAGAGGGCGTCTAGTGACCACACACTTACTTGCTGCTGCCCCCCGTATTGTTGTGAAGTTTTTAAATGTGCTGCCACAGCTCACTGTGTGACCATGGCAACCACTGAGGGGAAAACAATGCAGGAGGAAATTATGCTGGGATCTGGGGTTCTCGAAGTTATGCCTAGAAACTCTGTTTGAGAAGCGATCAGCTTCAGGCATGTCTCTCGTCATGGGGCTAATCAATCATGTCTCAGGCCAGCCATCAAGAAGTCCATTCCAATGAATTTAAAGGCCAAAACACTACACAACATGATGATTGTCAGGTAAACAGCAAAAAATACAGCTTTCATTTTATAAAGTAATCTAACAAGAAAGTACACTTGCCACCATGCTTACATGCCATACAGCCTGCTGCTGTATTTGTGGGCACAGACTAGGGTTTTTCAGCAGCAACAGCTAAGACCAAAAAGGTCTCATCATGTGTCATTATGTGTGCAATTCATTTTGAACACATCACATGCTAGCTTTCTTTGATGTAACATAAAGGCGCCTTTGTGCCACACGAGCCCTCAAGTGTCTTCACTTCTTTTCCCGTCCTTTGAATATTTTCAATGAATATGAAAATAAATGAGCACAAGCCCTAAGCTTTCTTTTCAGGCTCAGGATCTTCTCAGTCGAAGAGAGCTCCTCAGATTTAACCCAGCATACCACAGAGGTAGTGGATCACTTGCGTAACAACTAAAAACCAGTCTCAGAGACAGCTGAATGGAAGGAATGAAGTTTGTGTGTCTTCCTCTCTCTGGTCTTATGAAAAGATGAGTGTGTTTGAAATACAGAGTCTTTTCTGTCTATCTGAACAAAAATCTAACATTAAGTTTACATTCAGTTAATTATTATTATTAGGTAATTGAAATGATGTGAGAATGAAAGCAAAGATGGTGGCATTGTTGTGGAAGGTTGTGTTTATGTGGAAGTCTGCTGTTTATCAGCAACCAGTTTCATCCTTCAAGAAACCAGATAGATAGTGGAGTGCAATCCTCCTGGACTTTGCACAGTTTATTTTTATGGTGGTACAAACATGTTATCATTCATATCCAGAGCCCAAAAGAGCAAAAATACACAAAATGCGTGTTCATAGATGTTATCAGAGCCTTGATGCAATCATATGCAATCAGAACAACCAAGCTGATTGAAGTTTGAATTCACAGTAAGGGAATATGTCATGCACTGCACTTAGCACCCATTCATCTGACCTGGACCATTGACAATGAAAAATCGAAGGCAGGTATTTCTCGAGTGAGTTGCCCTCTGGAATACATCCACATTTTCACTGCAGTGAGTGATTTCCACTAATCCCCTCTAGCTTCCATCAAGAAGAAAGCTTCAGAGCTTTACTGGAACTCAACAGACCAGAACATCCTTCACTTGGTGGTTTAAATACAACATGCTGTTCATGTTCAGTTGTCAACATTCCTGAGTATTCCGGTGCATCAACAGATGCTTGGTTGTAATTTTCCTTTTTTCACATTAGTGAATGTGATGAACCAGCAACCTGGCCTGTGAAAACAGTCGTCTAATGTCTGAGAAAAGGATGTCGAGGTTACAAAATATTCTAGGAAGCCTGTGTTACAAGATGGTGTGGAATATTTACCAGGAGCATTTGGGGAAGTTTAGCCAGCCTTAAGACCTCTGCTGCACTGATTGTCATTTCTGACCATGCTTGTGGTATGTCTCATGGGATCTCTCTTGCAAGTCTCCCAGCTTTGTTAAAGAGTAGGCTCATACTAAACTGTTGGTGTACAGAGAACTACATGGAAATCATTACATTTTAAATTACATTTACACAAAGCAGTAACATCACCATTCTACACTGACTGATGATAATATTAATGGCCAGACAGTAGACTGAGGCACAGCACTGCCCTTACCAGCATTTGTTGGTTTACCCCCTCTGTGCCCCTGCTGGCTCAACTGTCAGTCAAGCATGGGCACAGGCCTGGTCAATGAGAAGCTAAAGAAACATTTCTCACATAGCTCCAAAGATCTTTTTCTATTACTTTCAAAAAACTATTTTACTTCATTTTTGACAACAAAAGCGATGAATAATTGTGATTTAAGTGTGACTTTTACACTACCTCTTTCCCTTGGTATGCTGTGTCTGAGTCTTCATATCCCCTTTTCTAAACCATCTCTTGCTTCTACTTCTCCCCATCACAAATTCGATTGCTCCTCCTGCTCAGCCTGAGGCTATTTAATGGGAGTCAGGGCTCCACAGCTCTTCACCTATTCAAACGTCACTCACTGAGAATTTTAAATTAAGAGATTCCTAAAACCCACATCCAGAAAGTTGTTTTTTTTTTTTCTCCCCAGGGGGAAGTTTTCCTCCACTTATCTCATTAGGATGTACCATACGCCTCTGCAGCTCTTGCTTTTATTAATGACTCTCTAGTTTCCTTTTTTTTCTCTCTTTTGTGATATATTCAACTCACTACTCTTGTTCTGTTCATATCCTTGATGTTTTGTTAATATCTCACTCACTGCTCACACCGTCCTAACAAGTTTAGAGGCTGAGGAGTTTTAAAAGATGTGTTGAGCTCTTCTGGCTTAGCTCTGACCCTTCCTCTTCACTTTGTCTTTTTCTTTCTCTCTTCCTTCTTCCTGCTTCTTGTGTCTGTCTTCTTCCTTAATTATTTACAGATTCCACTCACATATCTTCAGTTGTCTGATTGCAGAAACAGACAGATAAGAAGATGGGAAAACAATAGAAAGTGGTAACAGAAAGACAAGACTGACTGAAATTCAGAAAGAAAAGAGAGACAAAGAGACAGTGGTGATGTCGGACTAATGGGAGGCTCTGAACGTTGGTACTCTGATGGGTTGATCAAAGCCATGAGTGGAAAAGCTGATGGAAAAATAGTGTGGTTTTAAATTAATAATCAGATAGCCTAGAGGGAGGCACTGGTAGATTGGCATTTACAAGAACAAAGAGTTTTCTCTGTTAGACCACAAAAGGTTCCTGCTTTCATGTGGACTCACTCTTTAGTTGAACCTCCTCATCTACAGTCAAATACAAACTACCTTCATTCTCTTATTGTTTTATGCTTGCCTTTTATATTCTTAAAGATATGATTTCTATCATTATTTATTTCATGTAGCATGACTGAATTTATTTTTTATTTATTTTTCTTATTATTTTGTCATTCTCTCTCCCTCCCTTGTTCTGTTTCTAGCGTGAATTATGGAAAGCTTGTCCACCCTGACAGGCCCGTAGAGGCTCCCACCAGGTAATGATCCCTTACATCACTGGACGAGCTGCTGCGGCTTCAGCTTCTTTATCAGCCTCAGTGCTTTAAGTACTACTTTGCTCTTGGCAGTGGCAGTGACTAAAACCTGGCAGTTGTTGCATGCACAATGTTTTTTTTTTTTTAATTATTGTTTTTTTGGGCATTTTAGCCTTTATTAGATAGGACAGTAGAGAGAGACAGGAGACGAGTTTGCTGGGTTTGCTCCCTGGCTAGTCACTGGTGTTTTAGTCAACAGCTACTCATAAAACCATTAATCTTCCTACAGTAGTAACTGATGAATGTCACAGGCTTAAACACATTGGTTTCACAATGAAGTGTTGCTGGAGTTCCCTTCAGCTGTGTATATATACCTCATACCTTTATATAACCCCTTTGCGATCGTCTCCTGAGGAGATGCACAGGAAGAGAAGCTTCCCATAAAGTAGCTCAAGCTGTACCCCGCCAAACCAACTAAGTCCTCATCCTTGAAACCCTTTGTTTCGTAAAACCAAAACATATTTTTTCAGAATGTTTCCAACAAAGTATGGATCTCACCCCTGTATGGCTTGTCAAAGTTTGTTGTAAAACGTGGGTTAAATGGTTTTATTAGAACCCCTTTTAGCAAACGCCCACAGCAGCACCTGTTCTCACCACCCATGGTTGCAGTGGTTGTGTTTGATTTCCAACCAAAGGGCTCAGTAAGCCCAATCCAGCTTTGCACACCAGAAGAGGCACATTCAAAAACTAATTCTTCAAGAATGAGGACCTCTGAGTTGGTTTATCAGGTGTTTGTTGGCACATTCATTAGCACAACTCAGACACAAAGTGGCATTTACTGTAACTGTAATGCCACAATTTTAGCTGCAATTTTGCTAACATTTTGTCAAAACCAGAGTAAGTAAATACCCAGGGCCAGAGGTCGGCATGGCCAGTTAGTGTCTGCTGTGCTATGCTGTTCTACCAGTAGTTTAGTGCATGATATAACACGTGAAAGATTTACTGAAAGACTCGGAGCTGGGTTAGTACTGTGGCTTCCCCCTTCCTTCCAGTTTTTGTGCTAAATTAGCTGCCCCACACCTATCTCTGTACCGGACACTCATATTGATCTTCTCATGTGACTCTGTACGTCGGCAAACACGTCAAGCTGTTCCTTTCATTTAGCTACAATGTAATTGGTAAAACCCCCTATGCTGGCAGTGAAGAGTAGCCACTTTCCAGGTAAGTCGGCAGCCAGTGTTTCCACTGCTGTTCAAGCTTGACAAATAATACATTTATCCAAAATGTCAGGATGTATCTTTCAGCTTTGTATTCAGCTCTACTGATCTTTAATTCAAAACTTCATTCCACTGTCTGAGAATTCTTTTTCTTCCTCTTGTTTCTGCTTCTTGCTAACACTAACTTTATTTCAGACTCTGCGTGAATTGCCTGATGAGCCGCTATGCAACACTAATGCTCAAATAATTCTGTATGATTAATGTGTATGCCATGCTTTGTGTTTCCAGCATACAGCAGGGAAAGTTAAAGTTTCCTCTCTGAATAATAACCCTGTTTTGCCATCAGAATCAAATTAAATCCAGTTTTCCTTCAGCAGTGGCTCGCATTACCTTTACTGCCATTGTTACCGCACTCTTTTTACCTGCTGAATGACAGGTTTTTAAAACTACAACAACAGTATTCTCTCCCAGCTAAAGCTTTGATCTGTCTCGTAGTGAAATGTGACTCACTGATTGAATAAAATAAAGAAAATTCCATCACTGAGAAACATACCTTAAATGATTCTCACTTCTAAGGCAAACACGATTCAACCCAGAAATTTACCCTAGTGTACAATATTGGTGTCATATAGTGTTAGAGATCATTAATTTTCCAATAATTTCACGATGCAGTGGCATGTTTAATCAAGTGGCTGCATCTGCAGAGACAAGCAGGCCTTAAATCGACTACCATTAGAGACAGGCCTTTGTTTTTAATTTCTCAGTTTTCTAAAGTATGAATATTTTATTATAACTTCATTATAATTATGTATATAATCATAATGGAATGCCAATCTCTTTACTACTCTGCTTGACGGTGTTTGCTGCCAAATGCAAACTCAACACTCCCCCCTTGATAAATCAAGTGTATAGAATTAAATCCATGAGCACTACAGCAGAATCAGGACATTCTCACAACACTTTGTGCACAGGTGTGTCTCAGCTCAGAGGGTGTATTGCCTCTCTTTCCTGGTAGCCTTTATTTTGAAACATGCATGAAATGTTAGATTTTCATTAGTGGTAACTTTGCAGTGAAAAAAGTAAGATCAATAGAGTGATGAGTGCTGCACAAATGAACATTATGCTGAATCCTGCCATTATAATAATGTTTTCTACTGTGTCTTTCTGAGCGAATGGCCTTTATTTGTTTGTTCTGGCCACACATAATGTCCATTATTTGCGGTGCAACCATTATTACAGTACTTTTTTCCCAGAATTTATGGTCAATGAAAATAAAACACTGGTGAAGTAGAAGACATGTTTTTGTGGGACACTTTTCTCCAAGTGAAATTGGGGAGCATCTGGTCCTCATTTCTGCAACTCACACTTCCTGGAATGAATCACTGGGATGAATAATCTTGTTTATGTAAATACTTTTGTATTCTGCACAAGAATGAATGACATGACTTTTTTCTATATTTTCAGTCTGAAGAAACGGTCTGAGTTTTGCAATGGTTCTCATTTGGCTACTTATAGTTATGACATTTAAAAGAGAGACAGCTGTGTGTCATCAGCATAACAGCAAAATGACATGGGAAAACAATGCTCTGTTTCCAAGGGGCATTTATGGTCCATCATATTATTACATATTATTAAAGTGGCTGGTAATAGAAGAAGCCACCAAATAGCACTTTTCTCTTTTTCATTGTTTGGTTTTGTCTTTTAGGCTTAATAGCACTACTGCCTAAATTTACCAACCTACATGACAACTACTTGAAGCACAATGATGATTCATATGAGGATATTTCTGATCAATCATCAATAGGAATGTGACTGTTCTGAACACTCAATTCCAACTTTTTTTTTTATTTGACAGTTTTAGTGTTAGTGTGTTGATAACAACGTCTGTTTTGAAAGTGTTTGTTGTGATTGTAATACATTTACCAGCTTGATGTTCCCACTGTGAGAAATTCTCTTTGACTGAAACCAGAAGTAAGATAGTGTGGAGAACATAAATGGATGATTGAAATAGAGCTGAGTCACCAGTAACATCATTCACATTCAGAGCAAATAAACAGTGGTGCTCATAGTGCAGGGGAAGCCAAACTGAAAAAAAAATGGATCAGGGGAAAATTCCATTTTATTTCATTCCAGAGCTCTCTGATTCTGATCCTGCTTAGATGGCTGAGTAACAGCCTGCATCACCAGTGTTCCGACAAACCAGTTTCATCAGCAAGTCACTGAAGTAAGAATAAACAGAGCAGCTGAAGGAAAGGGTCTGTGGAGGAAAGGTTAATAAAGGCTAAGATAACCGTATGACTGAAAGATGAAAAGGCAGACGAGATGAGACAGTGGGAAGGATTGAACAGGCAGGGAGAGGGAAAACAGATTGGCTATGCCATCAGTGGGCGATTTTTGTTGTGTGTGTGTGTGTGTTAGTCACCCTTCTTTAGATGTAGGGCTCTTGTTACTAAAGGCGAGTGAAGTCCTCCTCTCTCTCTCTCACAGTCAATTGGCCGGCAATTCACTGTCACTGACAGACCCATGAAATGGGAGCAATTTCAGAGCATCCGCCTCTGGCAACAATGTCTCTCTGTTTTCTAAAGGCTAAATGCCTTCACTTGCAGGCATTTCATGCACACACACACACACACACACAGAGTTGAAACTTGCCATTTGTGAATCTTGCCAGCTCAGTTGAAAAATAGTTCATAATGAATGTATTCTGACTCTGAATCCTCAAGCTCATCCGGTTAAGTCAGAGAGGTTGCCAGGCTGCTGTGAATAGACTGGTGTTTTTGCACCCACACTGTGGGTGTCTGAGAGATTTAAACACACAGCAGTGTGGACAGAGAGCAGAAACACCCTCCTATACAGCATAATACCTACAGTGCATACCAGCTACCTGACTCAAGAGTGTCATCAACATTCATTTGGAGATATGTTTGTATCATGAACCCAGTATCTATCCCCCTTTTAGCTCTCTCTTGAGAACAAAGTGATGTTGATGGAGAAAATCTCCAGAGTTGGTAGTGTTGCTCGTACATTACACATAGTATTTTGATCCATTATTGTATTACAGATACTGAGAAGTGGAGCTTTTAAGTTTTCATTCCCATTTCCCTTTGCCAGCAAAAAACACACAACCAAACAGTCAATAATCCTCCAGTCCTCTGAGTGCAGCCACCCTCTCCAGTTCTGACATCAGGCATGTGTAACTGGACGAGGTTTCAAACACTATTCGACAATCTCATCATGACTTACTGGCATACTGACACTTTGAGTCTACAGCTGTTGATTTGTTAATGACCTTACAAGGACTAAATGCATGAGACTGTAGCTGCCTTTTGAGTGTAGAGGCTGAAAAGTATGAATATCTACAGCAAGTCCGGTGTGTAGATATGAGCAGGAGAAGTTGGTGCTTTTTGGCATTGAGTTTAATGTCAATTTCTATGTAAAGTCCCAAATCAAAGGAGAATCAGAGCTGTAATTAGAACAACATACCTGCTGTAGCCTCAAGTGAACCCTGTGCAAAATTCAGAACACTGCCACAAGTCTCTAAACTATTCTAAAAGGTATAATTAACCATAAATCCAATTCACCACTGCAGGTCCCTTAACTAATACTAGTAATTTACCCCCTAAGAGCTCAGTATTAAATGTGACAAGCTAACTCGACTTAAGTGCTTTTTCCAAACTGAGGGATGGATTACTGCTGGGAGTATAAAGTGCTCTAAGAATCTCCTTTTAAAAATTCATGACATTAGGGCTCTGATACCATCACTGCAAAGACTTTTGATGGGTCAAAATCATGTGTCTAATTGTTTCACTCTGAATAAATGTGTCAGCTTATCAAGGGGTTATTTCAAATTTTAACATAAACTCAAATATAATTTGTGTATTGACATGATAAGAAATTGATGTTTCTATTTTGTTATTATGTGTTAGTCAACATATTTGAGTTTTCCATTTTACTTGATAGGACTAAATGTTGCTGAGTAGGCTGAGGTACAGGGGATTATCAGAGCTGTCAGGGTAGAATATAGAAGAAGCTACTAATCTGCTGCAAGGCATTTTAGATGGTTGGCAAGCCAGTTAAACTTTGCCTGACATGCTAATTTTAATGAAAGTACAGTATTGAAGTACTGTACAGTATGGTAAATAATGGGGATTAGCAGTGATAAACTGCTGCTGTATGTAAGATAGAAGCTGTGCCAATACTAAGAGGATGGTGGTATTACAAAGGGTTAATAAGGCAGGTAATACAGGTAGCTTTCATGACAGAGTAGAAAGTGCTGGACAGATACAGGCGTAGATTTTTCTCCCTGATGCTATCTCACTGATTATCCGATCCACAGTGTGGGACAATCGCAGGCAATACACCTGAGAGACAAACCGATGCTTTATCTGTACCATCAGCCAGTGTGCATGTCTATCTGAAAACTGGGGCACACTGAGGTACAGGTGTATTTATCTGAGACAGTCTAGGCAGAAAACTTTTCTCCCAAATGAGATCATTTAGACTTCTGATGAGTTCCCAAAAAGTGCTCTTCTCTGTGCAGAGGGACATGGTCAAAGTCTAAATGCCAAACATCAGCACTGTACATAATCTATATGCACACATTAATCCATGCCATGTTAGCTGGCTGACTGAACTACAGCACTTAAACTCATCCCAAAGCCTGACTAACAATCAGGAAAATGTGTTCTTGTGTTCTTGTTCATTGCAGTAACAACCATCTGTTAACTGAAAAGCCTAGATTTGTGCTCATTAATTACAGATGTGAAGTTGGGATCAGCATTAAATTTTAAAATTTGAACAGCATAGAGTAGATTTTACTATTCTATCACTTACCTGTATTAGATTTAAAAATTGTCTTGAGGGTTTCACTGAAGTAAAAGGCTGTGTAGTCACTAATATCAAAAAGATTCCTCCTCTGGGAGGTATCAGTATGCTCAGTAAATTGCATGGTATTAGATTTCATTATTGTTGTGTGTGAGTGGAAATTTTGGCCTGATGGTGGCACCTATCTAAGAATCATTCTATGCTGACTATAAATATCCATATGAAAGTCTAGCCAAGAGTTGTTGAGATTTCTGGACTGAATGTTAGAAGGAAAGCTTCATTAAAATGGGCAACGGTAGCAAATACCAGTTATAAACTACACAGTTTAAAGCAGATGAAAGTGACAAATACACCAGAAGTAGAGAAATCATTTGTGAAAACAAGTTTCATTGACATGCTTTGCTTATGTTCTGCTGACCTTGGGAGCAGAGATGAAGCTGGCACTGTGTGGTACTTAAATCAGACTTGAGGACCTTGAACCTTCTTTTTCTCACATTAGCTATTGTCCTTCTGTTGGACCAGGGGCGAAAAAACTTTGAGCTGGTTCAATTTGTCAGGCCAAGCTGGCAGGCCATTTAAATTGGTTGAATGTAGAGGCATATATCAGAGGTGACACCCGGAAAATAATAGCTGTGATTCATGCAACCGGCTCTTCTCCCCCTGTCTCGCATTCTCACTTTCTTTATCTCTGTTTCTCCAGCCTTAGTCTCTGCTTTCCTCTCTGCTTGCATTCACTCAAGCTGCTCTACCCCTCCTGTCGTTCTCATCCTCTCTCTCTTTAATGGCCCTAACAGAGATGGTGTGTCATTAAAAGAGTGAAGATTGGGTCTGCTTGATGAGATGAGGGGGTTTGGCTGATTAGCTGGCTGGACTCATAGATTGTCGTGGAGACAGATTCTGCCTCGGAGATAAGCAACTCCTATGTCATCTCAGTAGCAAAATTAGTTACAAGTGCACACACACACACACACACACACCATACGCATCCACCTAATTTAAACAGAATGAGCTCATTTAACCGAGGGCATATTTGTACCTACCACCTATGTATTTCAGTTACAATCAGTGTTTCCTCCTTAAATATGGTTTCTGTTCAGCAGGTGAAAACATGTCAGACTCTCCTCTTAATTTATGAACAAGTAGTCAGTATTCATCAAATATTTTGATTCATCCCCTGTAACTATCATGAATCACTTTTCTTTGATACATTTTCTCTTTTTTTTTTACAAATGAAGAACTGAAGAACTAAAGGAAAAAAAACTGAAGGAGAAAATAGTCTCAAAAACTTTATTCTCAAACTTGGAAAAAGAATAGAAAAAAGACTTGTATTGGAGTGGATGTTGACATCTGACGATCGCACTTCCTCTGCCTGGAAGCTGGGCACTGAACTATGCGATAAACCAAAGTCTGGACCCCAGTGCCCATGCTTACTTCCACCTCTGTTGTGTGCTCAGCTGGGTTGAAGATGGCTAACGCCATCTGTCAATTTACTGAAGTCGGTCATAACTTCTACATTTTTGAACATGGTACTATGCGTTCTTCATAAGGTAAAATGTCTGACTGACTCTCTCTCTCTTTGTCTCTATGCAGACCCGGCTCCTAAGGCTTCTGCATCAGGCAGGGCAGCAGTGATGACAAGAGGCGTCCCATGAGCACCATGGCCGGGCTTCCAAACTACGGGGGCTCAGAGCTACAGCACCTTTCCCGGCCCTGCCACCACAGTCACTACAGCCACCACCACCTCCTCATCTACGGGTTGGTCTCCATCCAAACATATATTGGAAATATTAAACATAGCTCTATTGAAATCAATTTAATCACTGTTCTAAAATAGGGCTCATAACAAATTAAACTGATACTAAGTTATGACCTCATTCTTTTGTAATAAAAGATACAGTCATGATGTATCTTTAGCAGACATTAATGTGTCTGGTTGTATCCTGACTGGGTATCTTAGCAGCTATTGGATGAATTATCAATAATCCCCAGTACAGATATTCATTGTCCCAGAATACTATATACTCCCTACTTTTCTCCTGACTTTTGTCCAAGTTTTATAACTGACATCTTTCGTTTTAGATGAAATGGCCCTGCATCTATCAAGTGGACTACCTTGAAACCTGGTCGATAGTCGCAGTCCTCAGAGGATAAACTAATGACTTCCCTTATCAGGACCAGACAGATTTCATTGTTCAGTGAAATATCTCTTTGGACACAGCAGGCCTGAATGACCATGTATTGTCCAGGACACATCATCCTTCATCCTAGCAACTTCTTCTGCATTATCAACTTTTAATTATTTTGTCTTAACGTTTCTCTACAATGCAGCACCAGCTGCAATTTGACACTTCTAGCAAGCACCTCCTGCAGATGGAATAAGTTATAGGTCTGATGTGCCAAATGTGATATAATTATCATCCAGTGTGTGCTATGTGTATCATGAGGTGATAAGTGTATGTCAGGGAGCCGTAACCTCCTGGAGTCTCGGCTGGTTATGTGACAGTTGCTCAGATCCAAGAAATATACCATCATCTGGTACGATCCTCCATAAAGTGGTGTTTTCATTTTGTGTAATTGATTATAGTAATTATGAGATGCATGTGTGCTGGTAAGCAGCTTTGTAACCTTCTGACAAAGTGAGGCTAGCTGCTCCTTGTCTCAGAATCTTTGTGCTAAACTAAGCTAGCGGACATGAGGCTGGTATCTTTTCATCTAATCTCTGCCAGGACTAGAATACCATTTTCAAAATGTCAAGCTGTTCCTTTTAGATAGTCAATTTACTGCAGGTTGGTTGCGAAGAAGCATTCGAAGTTATAATAATTGATGAGATGAAGATTAATGGCAGTGATACACAGCAACATAAACCATCAGTACGGCTACTAACACCCTAAACAGTTAGTATGTTGTTGTTTCAATAACGCTGTGCTGTGGGTCAACCTCAGGACATTCATAAACGTAACGGTGGGTGCTCAGCACTCAGTGACTGGGAATGGGTCACTGTTAGACGCTGAACAGTGTGTCCATTTATATTACACAGGAAATAATGCAGTTAGATCAAATCAAGTTTCAGTGCTTTCATGAATAACTGATGCTTTACTTCTGCTTACCCTGGCCAGAAGTATAACACTGCATAACTTCATGTATTCATGAGAAGTCATTATTTATAACCAAGCGTCTGGTCAGCTCTGTGCCGGGCAAGCAGCGCGCCAGACTATGTATACCAGTGTAGGTTTATCTTTTATTTAAATATTTACTATATTATCAAACCCATATAACCATACATTTTATAGGCTGTAGTTGCAGTGAGGACAAATCTTAATGCCTGGCCAAGTGTGTGTTTGGCTCTTCCTCAACATGACACAATGTCAGCTCCATAAAGGCATAGTTTCCTGGCACAGAGTTCTGACCTCTGAACTCTATCCAACATCAACACCTTTTGCATTAACTGATACTGTCTGGGGAGCCAGACCTTACCACTCAACATGGCTGGTTATTTATTTTGCCTTCTTACAACTGCTGTTAGCCACGAGCATGATTAACATTCTTATGGTTATGTTTAGACGACTCAAAGCATAATTGCGGTTAGG
The DNA here is from genome assembly GCA_033238685.1 of Lates japonicus. Taxonomy (NCBI): domain Eukaryota; kingdom Metazoa; phylum Chordata; class Actinopteri; family Centropomidae; genus Lates; species Lates japonicus. The sequence goes on from BRZM01000617.1 coordinate 104,744, forward strand.
GACATGTGTCACTAACATATGTCCCCAGGCAGCCATTTTATTTCTAGCCTACAGGTCCTGCTGTTTCGGACAGGCACAATGGAGCAAGGCAAACGAGACCTTGAAGGGCTGGTAAGGGAGGCCGTCACTGGGGACCGGGTTTCCTGTGGGTGGTCAGTTTATCTAGACGGGAGGCTTTATTGTAACCAACAAAGACAGGCAGAGACACGCAGTGATCAGGTGGTGGAGGAGGGGAGAGGGTCACCAAAACATTATGAGACATTACTATAATGAAAACAGTCATAATGATAATTAAATGGTTCAATAGTAATCTCATGTCCATTTTATATAAATTTAGACTCATTCAAGGACTCGTATCTTTCTGCTGTTGACTGACGCGCAAGAGATAATTGTGCTGCGGTGCTACATTTTCAGTAAGTGAGCCACCCAGCGATGATGTGGGGATGTGGAGTCGCTTTGTTTAATGAGCTGAATACCATCTGCCTCTCTTACTTATTTGCTTTTATAGGTGCTGTTTTTATGTACAGCTTCTTTACAACCAATACACAGAACACTTGTCATGTCAGATTCTTGTGGCCCAGAGATCAGGAAAAGTAGATGTTTTGCAGGTTGTTTTCTGTCTGTGTGTCTCTGCAGGGTTTCTCCTGCTGTGTTCACTCTGTGAAATGTAGATGAAGTAAACACAACATGGGCTGTTTTGGTTATTCTTAACTGACTGCTTATTTATTCAAATATGTGCATTTCAGTATCTCATTACACAAATACTCTCATTTATTTCTCACAGCCCTCTCGGTCTTCGAAAGTTCACAACCAGCCAGAGGGTCCCTTGCTCCATCAAGGAACTATTGCAGTGGTCAAGAGCAACTGGCTTTAAACAGGTACAGCAGAGACAATTCAACGAATTATGGGATGTGTGAGTTTCAATGTGGGATTGGTGGACAGGTAGGAGACAGGTGAGGGTAGGTTAACTACCGGACCGGAGGCAGGAGACAGCTACTCTGGCTTTTAATAAAACTCACGTTTATTTTACCTGTATATAAATATATATACATCAGTTCTATGTATTTTATCTGATTTGTTTTAATCTATACACAAAATGTTTTTAAAGGGTTGCAGTTCGTGCTGGAACGCTGGTGACTGTGTAGCATCACACACAAATCTGTGGGGATTTGTTCTGTAATTTATTAAGGCCATAACTTAGCTGCACAAAGTCAATCAAGTACCAAATATTGTTAAAGTCAAGATGTCTTTAAAACAGCTACCATAGCAAGCACTGAGTAGACGAGATCAGCTAACATACAATGTCAGGCTGGATATTGAATGAACTTCCAAAATGGCAACACTGGTTATCAGACGGTGTAAGGTTAGTGGTCCTCTAATATTTTCACCAACAAAGCTCCTGTGGAGCCTGAGGGCGTGAGGATCCTGTTCCTGCTGCAGGAGGGCTGGACTTTACTTTAGCTAGCGTGGCAGGCCTCAGCTTGTTCTCTCATTACCTTTCTACCCACTCTGCAGGTTGAGCATTTCTCTACATTCCACTGGGTTACTGTGGGTCAGTTTTCAATTGCCCGGGGACCTCTGACCCTCGCCTGCGCTCCCTGAGGACAGCCTCGCCGAGCACTGTTCGGCTCATTACCCCATATACAACCTGTCAATAACCTCCATCTCTCAGCCTGGCCCTCTTCTCTGCTCACTGTGTTCACATTAAGGCCAAGAACTGATTTGATTCAGCAGCTGACCCCACCCCGCCCCCACCACCTTCCCCAGGGGCCTGCCAAGCAAAGTGCTCCTCACAGAAGAAATGTCATCAATGTTTACCCAGATCCTAACCTCTCCAGGATCTGTGAATGTGACACATTACCCAAACAGCACTAAGACCCGTGGAATGAGCAAATGGTCCCAAAACTTGTTATTATCGCAGCAGTAAAAGTTAGAGGAAAAGAACGCGGCAACGTAGAGAACAAAGCACAGACCTTGAGCACCACACGGGCAAATTTGTCACTGCGTTATGAAGAGAGATAAAACAAAGCAATTTGTCTCAGAGGAGAGATAAACTGGTTAATAGAGCCAGAGGAGAAGAAGGGTGTCAAGAGGAGGAAGTGAGGAGATCAAACAAGAAACTCTCTGTGTGTGTGTGTGTGTGTGTGTGTGTGTATATATAAGAAGGAGTATTATTCTCCATAATTACTACACTTTAGCTGACTGGCTATGGTCTGTGGTTTTCACCCCTGCAGGACAGCACAGGCATGGAAGCTGTGGAAGAAGGATGGTTCGTTCTGTCAGACGTACTCTTCTACTACGGTCAATACACACACACACACACACACATACACACACAAATTTAGATGCATGCTGGATTCATTTGCAGTTGTTTGCTGTCAAATCAAAGCTGTTTGCTGTGAGAACAGGCAGAGTCCATGTTTTGAAGAACGGCTCGGAACGGTGATGTATGTTACAGCTTATTGAACAAGAACTTTAGTAGCAACTGGGTAAGTAGGAGACATTCGTTTGGGTCTGTTTGTTTGTGTGAGAAAAATGTCACATTGTGCAACAAGATGGCATTCATGTTGGATTGATATACGGTATCCTCGGAGTACACTGTGTTAAGTTTGGTACCCTTCATCAGAACCAACTGAAAGGTTTTGTCTGCCCACACCTCGGGATCATGGAGCGGGTGCTGTTTAAGGTTCCTTTCATGTGTCACCATCTGTATGTTCCATAATCAGGCACTGTTCAAAATTCCAAATATAATGGGCAAAATAAGATCATACAAGGCATTTTAATGTTAAACTTTTAGTATATATGGTTCATCAAAAGCATTTCATGTGTGGTGTTCTGTGGTAAATCTGGACTCATTTAAAGTTAATCAACGCAGCGGTGTGACTTGGGGAGCCAAACCGGTTTGTAGAGGTCAAGTGGCCTTGTCATAAAGTAATGCATCCTTGCCTTCCCACGGTTGTACCACCCTGCAGCACTAATTTCAAACTTCGTTTTACAAAAGCTCATCTGTTATTCCTCCTTCGCGTCTCCTAAACCCTTGAGAGATTTTTCTATCTCCATAGGTGACAAATTATGGCAGCTCCCAGGCGCCAGTCAGGAGCTGCTCGCAGCAAACCCAGGGGTGGATGTTTGTGGCTTGACCAGGGCGAGGAGAGTCCTCGAAAAGGTTTAATGGCGTGCTCGTCTCGATAATAACCTTTTCTTTTCATTTTCTCCTGTGGCCTATCATTTTACTCCAAGGGTACCTTCTGTCACTCGGAAGGCGGAATGTGTCTGCAGGTATGGGTTTTGTGAGCAAGGATGATATCGTCCTCCTGCAAGACTCATCTAGATAAATTCAATCAGTCTGATAATTCTGTTATTACCAGAGGACCGATACAGTGATAATTGCAGCTGTCATATATACACCTAAGTAGAATTATCTGGGTTTATCAAGGCGTGGATGCAGCAGTAAGCAGAGCTAGATTCATCCTCAGTGAGTTAAGGCTGGAAGTACTAAAATATTCTACTTAAATAATCATACTGTTATTTTAAGGAAGTTTTCTCATGTAAAAATAAAATTTAAATAGAAAATTTTTATACCTTGCACTTCTGCCATGATTGGCTGATGGGATGCCAGAATAAGCAGGTGTACAGGTGTTCCTAATAAGCTGTAATAACCAGAATGAATCGAGAATCATAATCAGGTGTTCACAGATACAGTGTGAAGTGTAGACACACTGATTGTACTCAAGTCGCTGAAGTTCCTTGATGTCAGTTGTTCCAAAAGCATTCTTAAAACACCCACCACTGCAGTGTATACCTACAACCACCTCTCTGCATGCCAGCTTTCTCATTCGCTCTCCTTCCTGCTCTTTTTTCTGTGCATGTGTCTGTAGGCTATCTCAATAATTCAGGGCAGGGGCCGGATGCAGGAGGTGCAGGCTCAGCTAAGCAAACAGCACTGGCTGGGCTCTGTGGGTTTTGCTGCAGTTGGTGCAGTGGTTTCTGCCTGCGCACTGCCTGTAATGGTTTGTATCTCCCATCACAGCGGCGTGCTGTAAAGGTGATAGGCGATGGGCCATTCATCCCAACATGAATCTTACCAGTTGTTGCTGTAAGGCTTTTCATGGCATCAATAGATGTTTACTCAGTTAGGTGGGCTGTGCATTCAAGGCGGCATCTCATCTTTGTGCTTTTCTGCTGTTTTACAAAACTAGGAGTATGAAAGAGATCGTGGAGAACAAACGGTGTTTTGTGTGCTGCAGCCTGTGGAGTCAGTTGTGTGTGTGTGTGTCTACCACAGACAGGAAAACAAGATCATAGTTCTCTACAGGAAGCAGACAGAGCTCATGGGGACATCCAATCATCTCATTCTCTCTTTCTCTGTCTGTTGTGTTCTGATAAGCCTCAGTGCATTGTGTTCCATTATCATTTTATTGGTCATTCATCACCGTTGTTGGCCAGATAAGTTAGACCTCCTGTTCTCCTTAGTCAAAGGCCAGACTTGACAGTAGAGACCACAGAGATATTCTGCTTTCTCCTCTGAAACAAGTTACGTATTGATCAAGTGATGAGAGGTCACCTTCAAACTTGTAGATTGGCAGGATCCATTTTCCATAAAATCAACCTTCTGAATGAATATGGAGGAGATGAAATATAATTACATTACAGTTACAGTATCCTTAACTAATGATGCATCACCTGTTCAGTCACCAGCTGACAATTAACATCAATCACATTCCTACAGATCGTTGTTTGTCGATCCATTTCACACACCTGGTCCATTCATTTGGTAATGGCGTCACATTGCCGGTCGCGCTGCCGCCGCCCGCCGCCGGGAAAGCGTCGACGAGAGCAGCGAGAGCGACCAACAGTAAGGCAAACCAAAATGCCCAGTTATAAGACGTCAACCGATCCACAAAGCGAGAGAGTCGCAGCTGGGCGATATTCGTGGGTCATCTCCGTCATTACGCCTGATTCACCGTTACCAGAACAGAATCATCGCAGCCAGCCCGCGTAAAGCAGTAATTTAATGCAAACTTCGAGTCACATCAGCAAAACGTGTTGTCTCCAGTTAAATCGAACGATTGCCAGTGCATCCGCAGCAAATTGCCTCAACCATGACAAATGAGGAGTTTCTCCGCCCGAGACGCCGGGGTGCAACCAGAAGGCGCCAGCCCAGTTCGCTCTCGATGGCGCATTCGCGAGGCTGCCTGTCAGCAACCCACCACCACGCTGCCGCAGTCACCCTGAGCCCGAGACACCACGAGCCGAGCAATTATTTCATTTCGTCGATCAAACGTTCGACAGTCCGCATCTCCGGTCATCGATGTTTAAAGACACGCACCGTCCGAATATTGCGCCAGCATAATCGCGTAGCCATATACCGCGTGTTACTGCCCACTATAACAGTTTCGATCCCCATCTTCACACACCGCACAGTGACATGTCGCGGGAGGTTAATCGCGACAGTGATCAACGCACGGCGCGTCCCAGATGAGCCAGAAATGAAGTTACGCACGTGGCCTGCCATTTGCGGCCCAGGAGCGAGGCACCCAGTGCATCATCCAACATCAGCCTGCTCCACAGGCCCCGAGAATGAACCGACGAAAACAAACAAACACCACAGCAGGCTCACGTGTTTCAGGAACCATTTCAACATACACGTGTTTGAGGTTTTTACACCTTGGCAATTGGCCTCTGATTACCACCTGACCGCAGCGTTATCAACTGTGCCGACATTTGCATGGGTCACATACATGCTCGCGCACCCTGATCTGATCCATGGTTGCCAGGTCAGCAACACCAACACACGCACACATATCATTACAACCTCTGCCCCATGTCTCCTCTTCATTCTTCATATTTTGTCACCGTGGCAGATCTGATTGACCACCATCGCCTGCCACCAACAACACCCACGTAGTTAAACCGAATATTCCAGTTCTCTGTGGTCAGCACTGAGGAGCAGCGGCGGCCGCTTTCATCACAGCACCGCACACGCCGTTCAGCGGATCAGCGAGGAACCGAGCCTGTCCTCCCCTCACCGAACCGGAGAGCTCAGTTACGGGCAAACGTCTCCACTGATTGCCGCAGTGCCCGAGCCAGTTGCGCCAGTGCCGGAAAGGGCAACAGTGGCAACACAGAGAGCCGACTATCGTTAGCCAAAATGAGGATGAACATAGTGTCCAAAACAAACGTAGCCAGCAACAGCACGAGACGAACTTGCCAGCGAGACCACCACAAACAGGTGCCAAACAACTGGAACAAGAGGAGTTGCAAGACAGTGCATTTAGCAGCGAGCTACAGAAACAGGAGCGTCCGTCGGAGAGCCGACGAAAGAGAGGACCGAGTTGCGGTCAACGCACTGTGAGCCACGAGACGGCGAGACGAAATTGAGCAACGAGCAGCATCAACTGAGTGTGAGTATAGTGGTCACTTCAGCCAGGCTGTCTTCACACCATGTGTTAAGATCGATTGGACAGATACCACAGTGGAGCGATCACAATTCTACGCCACCAGAGCAGAATCGGCTGTTGTCACACTCAGGTCAGGGACATCCAGTGCAGCAAAGAGTCCATGCCTCCATGTTGCAGATGTAGCAAGCAGCCACCAGATTAGCGGCAAAAAAGCTGTGATGTTATATAAGACTTGAGGGCATTTCACAGTTTGCATATTGATGCAACAATGCCACTGGCACTTGTGTTAACATGATGTCACGATACTGTATGTAATCTCAGTCGCAAGTTGTAGGGATTGATCAGCGGATATTTAGAAGTTCAAAACCTCATAATGAGTTTTTTTGGGGCATGGTCCTGTTTGTCCAGTATTTCTGTGATGGTATATCAGGCATTCGTACATAAACACACTTTCAAACTTCTGCAGTTCTGTGTCATTGTTAGCCCGTTTCTCTCAGTGTCCCACGGTTAGACCACTGCTGCCCACTATTTTTAAAACAATACAAAGCAGTTATTTTGAAGAAGAGAATTGTCAATGAAATGAAATGTATACAAATAGCTAAACACAATCCTAGTTCCATGTGATCAATAAAGTGTCTGGTGTTGTGCTCACTGAAACTATCAAACAATTAGTGCTTAGTGGCTAGGGATTAGAATGTCAATATCATTTTCATCACTAGTTACATTCATGAAAAAATAGTATAGATGAGATGGACACAGCTGCACAGTTGTGTCGACCAGAAACAACTCTGCACCATTGATTGGACCTGAATAATGACAACATAGCTTCTATGTGGGACCTACAGTTATACTGTGAAATGGATATGTAACTTGGTTACCGATTGTTAGGCAAAACAAAACAGCCACTAACTTCACTCAAAAGGCCACTCTTTCTGTCTAGAATTAACAACTCAAAAGTAAATACTTCCACCAGCTAAGTGTTTTGATATGATGAACCGCAGTACTATCTACCTGATTTTGGCCAGATGTTTTGAACAGCATCACCCATCATCAAACACCAAAGAGCCTAAAAGACTTTTAGAATCTACAACATGGAGCATTTAAATTGGGAGGCTGGTAACAAAGCCCCAATAAGACACCTCTATGTTGCTTTTTAGAACCACTTTGTGAAATCAACAAGACTCACCCTGTCCGTTGAACAGGCAGATCCACTTCGACCTGTGCTGGAGCAAGTGCAGATGTCTTCTGAATTGCCTCCATGATGCTGCTGGGATCCCATTGACTTTCTTTCATACCTGCGAGCTCCGCTTCACACTACACACCACAATTACCACCAAAACCAGCAGGAGAATGCAGGTGGTGGAGGTGGGATATCCAGCTACTACAGGCCAACTCGCAGGGGGTCCCCAAGGCCGAGTACTCATAATCACTTTGACATTAATGAACACCTGCCCTGGATGATTGTGCTGCTGCTCCTGCGGGTTTTGGTGGTAATTGTGGTGTGTAGTGTGAAGCGGAGCTCGCGGGTGCTGAAGAAGGGTCCAATGCAGTATCCCAGCAGCATCATGGAGAAGGCAATTCAGAAGAAACCATCTGCGCCTACAACACAGGTCAAAGAGAAGTGGATCTACTATTCCAACGGACAGGGTGAGTCTTATTTGATTTCACAAAGAATGGTTCTAAAAAAAAGCAACATAGAGTGTCTTATTGAGGCTTTATTCCACCAGCCTCCCGAACAATTTAAATGCTCCATGTTGTAGATTCTAAAAGTCTTTGAAACTCTTTGGTATTTTGATGATGGAAGTGGAGAGTGCTGTTCAAAACATCTGGCCAAAATCTAGGTAGATAGTACTGCGGTGGTTCCCATCCATACTCAAAAACATACAACACAAGTGGAAGGTATTTACTTTTTTGAGTTGGTAATTCTAGACAAGAAGAGTGGCCTTTTTTGAGTGGGGGATTGAGTGGCTGTTTTGTTTTGCCCTAACCAATCAGTAGCAAGTTACATATCCATTCCACCAATGTAACTGTAGGTCCACATAGAAGCTATGTTGTCAGTTATTCAGGTCAATCAATGAAATTGCAGAGTTGTTTCTGAGTCGACTTACAACTGTACAGCTGTGTCCATCTCATCTATACTATTTTTCATGAATGTAGCTAGTGATGAAAATGATGTTGACATTCCTAATCCCTAGCCCACTAAGCACTAATTGTTTGATAGTTTCAGTGAGCACAACACCAGACCTTTATTGATCATGGAACTAGGATTGTATTTCAGCTATTTGTATACATTTCATTTATTGGTGACAAGATTCTCTACTTCTATTAAAATATGCTTTATATATTGTTTTAAAGATAGTGGGCAGCAGTGGTCCTAACCGTGGGACACTGAGAGAAACAGGCTGAAAGCAATGACACAGAGACTGCAGAAGTTTTTGAAAGTATTGTTTATGTACAGATACTTACAGTATACCATCACAGAAATACTGGACAAACAGGACCATGCCCCCCAAAAAAACTCATTATGAGGTTTTGAACTTCTAAAATATCCATGATCAATCCCCTACAACTTGCGACTGAAGATTACATACAGTATCTGACATCATGTTAACACAGTGCCAGTGGCATTGTTGCATCAGCAATATGCAAAACTGTGAAATGCCCTCAGAGTCTTATATGTCTTATCACAGCTTTGCCACACTGTTTTCTAATCTGGTAGCTCTGTATGCCCTACATCTGCAACATGGGAGGACATGGACTCTTTGCTGTGCACTGGATGTCCTGTTCTGGTGTAATAACATGCGTCAGTTCTGCTCCTGAGTGGCGTAGAACCATCTGTTGATGTGATCGCTCCACTGTGGGTATCTGATCCAATCAATTCTGCCCCACAGCACATGGTGTAGAGGGCAGTGGTTACACAAGCAAGGATATGACCCCGCTGTACTACCACCCTGCTGTCACCATCCACCCCCACCACACACTCAGGTTGCAGTGCTGCTCTCAGTTCTCCAATTTCATCTCCTTATCTCCTTCTTTTCCTGATCTCTTGTTGACCACCTTTTTCTCAGTCTCTTCTTTTGTCACTTCTTCCGACCTTAATTTTGCTAATTTCCTCGTTTGCTCTTCACTCTTCACTTCCCTTTCTCTTTCATGCACTGTATCTTCTTTTTAACTCCTCTTGTCTCCTTCCTCTTAAAATCTGTAAACCTCCCAATTTGTTTGCTTTCTATTTGTCTTCATTGGATCTCTCCCTTTCTCTCTTAAAGTTCATCTCATTCTTGTTTTCTTCTTCTCTGATGTTTAATTTTGGAGTTACTATGTGTTCTCATTTTTCTCTCCTTTTTTTCCATCCCTCATTTTTCTTCTTTGTGCTTTGTGTCAGCTCTCTCGCTCTGTTACCACTCTGTTACCCCCTTCCAACTTCTTTTTGCTTCTGTCTGTTGACACTGCAGCTATCAACAAGTAGAGAACATTTTGCCCCATAGCTGAGCTCTCAGTTTCACAGTGAAAGAGAGAAAGAGACCCAAACTCAGGGGACACCTCCTGCCTGAGTCTCCACTTTGAAACGGCGTGTGTGTGTGCAAGTGTGTGTGTGCTATGATAAAGCTTAGCCACCCGCCACCCTCTCTCTGCTCCCTCAGTGACTGACCACAGAGAACTGGAATAATCTGGTTTTAGCTGCATCAAGGTTGTTGTTTGGTTGGCAAGGCACATTAGTGGGTCAATCAGATCTCTTACACGGTGACAAAAAGATATATAGAGAAGGAAATGAAGAGAGAGAGTGAGATAGGGCAGGAGTTTATGTGTGTGAGTATGTGTGCGTACGTGTGTGAGGGGTGGTGGTGGTGGTATTGTACTGTTGTTGCCTAACCATGCCATACCTTGTAAATAACTTTGATAATAGATTAAAGATCAAGTGCATGAACTGTATGCTGTTATGCAAAATATCAACTAGGTTTGCACCAATGCTTATTGCAGTTAAATTGATTTCACATGCCTAATCAAGAGGCCAATTTTACTTAAAGTCTGTGTAAAGCAAATTCAGAGATTTGTCTCTAAACACATTATTTATGTTAGAAAATAGTTCCTGAAAACACATGAAAAGGCTGTAAACTATGTATTACTGCACTGTGGAATTTGACTGTTTTACAGTTTTTCATCAGTTTCATTCTCAGGATTTTATGGGCTGGTCTGAAACAGTGGCTGGATGATGCACTGGAGCCACCACTCAGCATAACCCCACTCCTAAGACTGTGACCCTTATAAATAGCAGAGCTGCATTAGCATCAGCGCTTCTCCCACTCGACTGCAAACTTTCATCGGAGACAACGTAAATTCACCGATAATCCACTGTCACTTTTGAATTAGGCTGAGCCGACCCAGCCCTCACCCTCCTGTCCCGCCGACATTGCTCACTGTCTGTGTGTGTGTGTGTGTCTGTGTGTATCCTCTTGAAGATTAGGGATCAAACTGGTTATAGTAAGGCAGTAACACACTTGTTGCCATAAAAACACACTTGTTATTACTAGCACAATGTTAGTTTATTATTAGTGCGACATCAATATACTTTGTTTTCCTATATCAATAAACATCAGTAATGTGACTGTGTCAACGGTGCCACTTGTTTCCTTGAGTCCTTGAAAGACAGTCAGGCCATTTGATCAACAAAAAATGAAAAATATAATTTCTCCACATTCCAAATCAATAAGAAATTGTCCTCAGGCTCCAAATTTGACTCTGGCTCTGGTGGCTCAAACATGAATGGAATAGGTTGCTAACAGGATGCTAATAGGGTGCTAGCTGTCACTGTAGTGCACCATCAGAGTGGGCAAGGTTTTGGCGCCTTCACCGGACACGCCCCCAGCGTCTCAGAGCAGAGAGAGCTCCTCATTTTGTCATGATTTTGAAACCTAATTTTATATATTTGCAGATTTTCTTAATCATTCAAATTTAGCTGGGTGGTTAATAACACATTTTGCTGTGGTGTGACTGACTCAGAA
>BRZM01000618.1:8415-99471 GCA_033238685.1 Lates japonicus
CCAGACACCTGGTGAATTTACATCTTGCTGAAGTGTGAATTTTCTAGCCACAGTTACCCGCGGTGACTGGCATACAAGTGAATGGCAGTCCAGGAGTGGATCTTAATATTTAAGTCAAAAGATGAATATAGTCAATAATGGTTCTCACACTGACTAGTAATAGTAATTTAAATGTCAGTGGTGTGTGTCTGCATGTATGGACACTGAGATTGTGAGGCTCAGCTAATCATCTTGCAGACACACTTCAGCAGTGTGTGGGAAGTAGACCCAGTCCCGCAGTCTTACATAAGAACAGATATAATGCCATCTAATTCAGCAGCTTTTGATGTGCTTTTCTCTCTTTCTGCACACATAACCCCGCCAGGACATTCACTTTGCACATGGCAGCAGCTAACAACATAGAGACACCCCCACGCCACACCCACTACTGCTCATCCACCCCATCCCTCCACGTTCACATCTAGAAAGTATTTCTCCGCCCTGGCACCCAGAACATTTAAGTCATCCGTGGACAGCTTTAGATATTCTTATGAGGATCTGCCACGGTGGTGGCACAGTCACAATAACATCTGGACTGTTGTTAAACCATTATTATTGCCAATGGTGTTGATAATGGCTTATTGATGATGACTGTTATAAGTTCTATGTTGACAGAAGTTATAATTGCAACAAATGAAATCTTCAATCTAACAATAAAAGGGTCTTATTTGTATTAGGCCACAACAGCATTTCTATTTACTGTATTTCACAGTCACTGTAAATATAAATAAGCTGCAATGTGCTGATTTCTCAGTAATACTTGGTTTGTGGAGTGCAATATTGAACAATATGTCCAAATAACAGCCCTGGCTTGTCATTCAAGTGATGAGTGCAAGTCATCGGCTTCTATCTCTTCATGTGATATCTTTGCTGGTTATTTGAAACATGCCTTTTTTAGAGTAAAGAGCAAAGAATTGACACATTAAATGTCAAAGACATTATAAAATATAAGGAGGCACTGGAGAGACAGGCTTAGGAATACACAGACAATGCCAGGGTGAAGTAAGATGCTGTGAGAACACTGTATTGATTTGTATGCTGGGAATTATCCAGTTCTCTTTCTCACCAGAAAATGAATGCCTCTGTTTTTATTGTCTCTTTTCTCAGAAAGCTACCTTGGTGGATAAGAGAAGGCGGATGGAAAAAGAACTGAGCGAAGGTTGCAGCACAGCTGAGGAGTCCACAACTCATACTCTGTCGCCATGAGCCACTGAACAATCAGTGCTGCCCGATGGACTGTGAGTGGGTGCATGTCAGGCACAGTTCACCCCAGGGCCGAAGGATTTCAGAGCCAGATGATGAGCAAGTTTGTTTGAGACAGACTCATCAGATTCCCTAGGGAAAAGGCAATGATTGGCACATCATTAACTGACCTTCAACTGGAACAATTGAGAATGAAAACCCTGACTGCTCTGAGACGGTGTTTCAAATGCCTTATCAAAGATCAAGGAAGTTTTTGATATTAGAACCAGCACATGAAAGAAGCTCATAGAGAACAGATCAGTAGCCTCATCTGTGTCTGACACACTCTCCAGTGCTGACAGTGTTTATGAGAATGAGGCCCATCGTAAGAGGCAGGACACACACCAGAACAAGATCTGAGCAAGAACAAGTCCCTGGGCAGAGCAATACTTATCTTGAAGCCAGGCCAGACCCTGAATCAGAGCATGCCCCACAGAGCCCAGACAAGACCACAGGCAGAGCAATACCCTGAACCTGAGACAACCTTAAGCTGGGGCATGCCTGAGCCAGGCAGGCCTGACCTCGAGGCCATGCCTGAGCCAGGCAGGACCCTGACCTGAGCTAGGGGTTATACCTGACCCATTGCAGGGCTGAGCTAGAGAGTTATACCTGAGCCCAGAGCCTGAGGGAGGCTGGGGATAATGAAGCTTAATCCTGAAAATGATGGCTATAAAAAATCTGCCAATAAAACAGAGGATGACCCCAGAAGGCCAATGAAATCCTATTTAGACCACCCATTACAGAGAGTCGATATTAGAGCACTGCATTAGAGAAGAGGCAATGTCTGATGTGTCCAATGAATCCTGCCACTTGACCTTGGCCCTGATGGAATGGATAGATACTGAGAGTTGAAGTGCAGCGGCCTCTTCAGATGGCGACTGGCCGAAAATGGAGAACAATATTCCTCCTCTTCTATAAATAAAGAAGATAGCGACTCATATTTGGACAGTCTTCAAAGCTGAGTGCTCAAGACTCTTTGTGCAGAAAGTTGAGGTGACAGACTTTGAAGAAAACTTTAGAGGCTATTTTGAGGTTCCCTAGAGTGGAAGAAGTTCTGGAACAACCTGAGGATATAATTTCCTTTCCCACCCTCCTACACAAGAGGTTAAATATAACCCTTCAGAAAACTTCAGGTTTATCAAAATCTCTGAAGATGAGAGTGAAATGGCGGACGCGCCAGTCATAGCCACCACCCGCAGCAGCAGATGCATCTGGTCGCTCGAGCTTCACCAAAGATTTCGCAATGCAGGGCTAAGTGCGAAATATTGGTCCTGGAGACTGGCTACGCTCGTAAAGCTGATGCGTATCGCGCGGCAATAATCAGTATCGAATAAGACCATCCAACGTTGGAAAGGACTCACCCAAAAGCACGAACTAGAACTTAGATCTAATTGGGATTATTCTCACACCCAGTTCAGCCCCTTAGCTCAGAGGATTCGGCTTGGATGATTCCAGTTACAGGTCGCTTCGATGACCCAAACACCAGTTGAAAGGAATTCGCATATCAATGGAGGAGGAAAACTTCCAGGAGAGGGACTCTCCCGGGATGGGCAAATCAGCGATTGTGCTCCATCACGGTATCCCCCAGATCCTCGCTCAAAGGCACCATCATTCTCATCACCTCCTCACCTACTAAGGAACCACTGACATGGCGTGTCAACAAACAATGTTATCCTTTCATTGTATTGATTTACCTCAGCCCCAGACAGCCAAAGAGACAATGTAGCCTTTCGGTCAGGTGAATGGGCGTTCAGGGACAACAGCTCCAACCTGTGTCCTAGAGACATCCAACCTGATTATTAAGTGCCTCTGAGTTCTCTAAAACAAAGCCCATGAGCAGCCACGGAAAATGTTCTGGAACAGCCTTTTTCAAGCTACGATTTCAAGAAGCACAATATCACTGGTGGATGAAGAGATTAAGTTGAGTGAGCAGAGGGAGGAGGAGCTGAGGAAAGAGAGCAAACCTATGGCAAGACAGGTTCAATGCAGACAGGATATTTGTCAATCACATGGACATCTGACCATTTGACACTTCGGGTAACTAATAGAGACGTATTATTTGTAACATTGCTCATACTTTTCCTATACCACTATGTGTATAGATTTAGACTAATGGCGATCTTTGGTCTTTGTTTTGGCTGATGTACAGTAAATACAAGTCCCTCACCATCATCACCAATGCGAAAACAGCAACCTACAGGATGGTCATCTGCTTATCATGTGATCACAGGTAGCTCTTGCTCAATGACTAAAATCACATCAAATCAAAATTAATTTATATGCCACTAGTTTTTGTGTTGCACCTTATGGGAAAACAAATGCATTACACATGCACTCTGATTTCTATACATCTACCAAATGTACCTTCATTACAAATGTTTTTAAGGAAAAAAACTAGCTTATTATTCAAAGCAATACTGTAATATTACAATACAAACCTGTTGAAATGAAGGTAGTAGTGGAAGGAGGAGGTAAGTGCTTTGAAAGCAGGTAAACAGTCAGCTATGTTTCTCCAGTTTCCAGAGGTCTACCACAGGAGGAAGGCCTTAAAATTACCATGGCTCTGCGCTGGGAGGCGGGCGAGTTTAAAAATGACTGAGAGGAACAAGTCAACAGTTTGCCATATAGGGCATCGATTGTCAGTGTTATTCTCATTCAAGTTGAATACAGCATTGCAATTGTTTTACACATTTCATGTTGTGAAGGCATAACCTAAACTCTGCTTCGTGCTTTTGGCAAAAGAAAAGCAAAACAATGAGAATGTTCGTGGCCACATTAGTTTGGACAAAGTCCAAAGAGAACTGATACACAAAGTATTAAGCACTTGTGAGCACTTGATTCTGGCGGAGGTGTACATTATTCAGATGCCCACACAGTTCTGGGAAATGTCCTCATTCGTCTGAATCAGCACTCCTGTAACTGAAGGCTACTGGTTTCAGCTCTTACTACTCTACAGCTTCTACTACTTATTTGTAGTAGTATTTATTACAAAGATTGACAAAAACCGTGCCAACACATTCCGGTAGACAAATTAAGAATAAATGATGCAAATATTTTGAACTGTAGTGGCTGTGGTATAAATAGGCTAATCCTATCAATCAGGGCATGTATCAAAAATATATATCAATCTACAGAGGAAAACCCAGGTTATCAGTTCATGTGTCATGCAATAACATTCAATAACTGCATGCCTCCTTGTCATTACTAATGAAGAACTTCTTAAAGTCCAATCAGGAGCACAGCAGCTCAAAAACTGCCACTGGACCGAAGCAAGAGATTTTTAAAAGTATTCTCTGATCCTGATTGGGCCCTTTATTATCAGCCTAATACAGGCCTCACATGCTGAATGTAGAAAAGTTATTGGCCTGTAATCCAGAAACTGCAGCTGGAATGAGGCTTCAGGTTTACCACTGAGTGTAGGTTTACTGTAACATAATATTGTTTAGTGTTGTATCCCTTTGAATGGGGAGGCAGCCCTCTTAGGTTTGAGATAGAGTTTGTTAGGTTATTGTTAGGTCCTTGGTTTGAAGCCGCAGTGATAACTGTCAGTTAAAGCTATTGTTGGGTTGAGATGAATAAGTATTAATTGATTTTCTGGGTCATAAGGCTACTTTAAACAAAGTGTAGTTGTTTGTTTTTATAACAAACTATGGTTATGGAGATTGTGTCAGTAATGGGGTTTCCTATTTACACATCCAGTGGAGAAAAGGCAGATAGTCATGATTTGGAGCTTTGGCCTTACCTGAAATACAATATTCACTCCTTTCAGCTCTAGTTTGTGTCTCTACCAGTTCTTGAAATATATGTCTCTTTAGCTGCTAAATGCTACTCCGTGTTCTTAGCTAGTCTCTTACCGAGTCTGTCAACTGGTGAGTGTGTGCAATGATTCTCTGAGCTTTTTAACTCACACCAGCTGCCTGATGTTGCAGGAAATTAGGTTGCTGGGTGAACTGAACTGAACCAAAACAATAAAGTTGCCAAAGCAACAGTGGCTGAAAGGTGCTGAGATACCCTGCACAGCTGAGGGAACTGCTGGGGTTGGTGATAATTCTTTTATTGGGATTATCACTACTATCTATCACATATGGCTCATAGTTATTTGATCCATTGTAATATAAAATAAGGTTAGTGTAGATTTCAGGTAGCAGGACCCACAAATTTACTTGGGAAAACAGACTTTGGCTTGTAACAACAAATATACCTGTGACTTCCAAGACTTCAAAGTATAAGCTCTACTGCAGCTCAACAAGGAAATACAGACCCGTGAGAGACTAGTATGGGTAACTCCTAAAGTCGATTAGTTAATGCATCCATTGAAAGGCGTCAACTTTTGCTGGCTCAGTACAGACTAATACATGGGATCAACAACGTGGCTGGCTGTAAGAATCTTGTCTTAAGGCAGAACCACAGGTCTAACTGCAGTGGAGGGCAGTGAGGCAGGGCAGTGTGACTCATTTTAGGTTGGCCACACCAGCCTCCTCCCAGCTCTGGTGTCTGGTGACTGTGCTGTCATCAGCCCTACATCTGGTGGGTTCATAACTGAGCTATACTCAAAATGCCTTTACTTGCTCTAAAGGGTCAGAATGATAATAATAACTCATGCAATTGATTTTCTGATTCTGATTGAGATAGTCTCTCTCTCTCTCTCTCTCTCTCTCTATATATATATATATATATATATATATACATACATACATATATACACATGTATACACAACTTCAGCACAAATTTGGAGTTCATGTTACAGAGAACCCGGCTCTCTGTGAAGAGACTGTTTCATTTCAGTGTGTCACCAGGAATGATTGTAAATACGCAACTCTTTAACATAATGACATGTGACTATTGTATTAAGACTGACTTGAAAAAAAAAAAAATCTGAACTTCTAGTTTATATAAGATCATTTGCAGCAGTAAAACAAAAAATATTTGCAAGACAGCTTTTTACTCTGATGCCTGGATATTAGACAACTGTATTGTTGAGTCCACTCTTTTGCTAAACTTTTCTGGACATTATAAATGTAAATCATATTTGAGAAACATATTTTGATGTTATTCTAAATTTGATAAAGCAAATGCTACATTGCTCAATTATATTAATTGTGTTTTAGTACTATGCTTTTTTTTTTTTTTGCTGCCGATGATGACTCAGGAGTGAGCTGGATGGACATAAATGAGCACAATATGGAACATTACCCTGCCTTCACTCAAAAAACTCATAGTGAATGTCAAGATTTTGTGAGGTAAATATAAGTGCATCAGTTTTGTCTCCTAATTGATACTTAAGACAAAAGAACCATTTGGGTTGTCACAGTTGAGCTAGCTCCACATTATTCTGCCTTGACCTATGGTGACCCAGTCCAGGAGGTACAGGTATTGACAGTGCTGCCACAGCCTCCGACTAACAAATATTAAAGGACTACGTGGAATGTGGATTTCCATTGTCTGAAATCTAATGTCGGTGCTTTGGAAATTCTATAAACAGAATAAATGAATAAATAAATAAAATAGGTTCTGCAGATGAACCTACTTTCTTTATACAATAGCACTATAAATGAATGTTGACTTATACAGAGTAGGGCCACAGGTATTACTCACATACACTTCTTGTAAATGTTCAATCAAATTCTGACTTTACTTTCCAACATTCTTTTAATTTTTTTTTATGCATCAGGGCATTTGTGGTAGTATTCATTTTTAAAGCACTTTTCTTTATGGTTCCCTTTATTGTGACATGCATGATCACAAACAAGACATTTTCAAAAGGGATTTTCTTAAGTGGTATCTGCTGATTTTAATATAGAAATGTTTAGCATTATTTACAAAGCCTTGATATGTCCAGCTACTCTGAAAAGCAGGTTATAAGAGCTTGGTGCTTTCTTGACCTTGGATTCAACAGACCTTAAACAGCATTGTTTTATGTTTCATGTTTGTATGCTTCACTGTTAGAGTATAGCTTACAAATCTCAAGGATTACTTGCTGATAAATGAACATGGTGTGAAAAATCCCTGCCATTGATTTTTTGGGTTTACTGGGCTCTTAACTGAACTACACTAAATATGCAGGGACTTTTCACTTTGTATTCCTCATGCAGAATTGAGAGATTAATTACCTTAATAAAAGAGATGTATATATGAAGAATGTTGGCTACCTTTATTTGTTTGGGTACATAACATGCTCCGCTTATTACAAGATTACTTGTCTGCCAAGATGACAATTTAGCCTGAGGTTGGCACTAAAAGTTGAGGAGCTGTCCAGAATGGAAATGACTCATTTTCTGGTGAATGTGCTCAGTAAATTTTAACTGAAATCTGGCCAAAATGTTTAGATAGTTTTGTGCAGGTGAAATTTAG
The DNA here is from genome assembly GCA_033238685.1 of Lates japonicus. NCBI lineage: Eukaryota > Metazoa > Chordata > Actinopteri > Centropomidae > Lates > Lates japonicus. Next base: position 16,049 of record BRZM01000618.1, read on the forward strand.
GTTTGATGATGGAGGGTAATCTTAGGAGCATTAACATACAACTAATAATAGGACGGATGGCCATTATATTTAGATTTTAAATATACCTTGTCATTTTGATCTGTGTCATGGTGAAATTTTAACTGATGGTGGCTTTTTAGATGAAAAAGGCAACACAATGTAAAAACATACACAACAATTACAAGATAGTCTCATAGATGGCAATCATTTGTCATAATTATAAACTTGAAATAGCTTTTATAAAGGCAGCCAGGAACCCTGTGTTTCCTATTGGGAACACTAGCAACACCATCTTCTTGACTTTGGGACTCCGGTGTATTTATAAGTCAATAAAGGGAGTAAGATATATAAAATAAAATAAAAACTACAACAAAAGAAAAGAAAAAGAAAAAAAATGAATCAAGAGCAAGTCTCACCTCTCATGCCACCTCTTGAACTGAACAAACAAAATGTTCTCTTTGTCATCACTGTTTTGTTTCCTCACGGACACAGATGCTGATTTTAGTCAGACATATTTGTTAAGCAGAATACTAAAACATAAGTCTTATACAGTTTTAGTTCACTTATACATCTATTTCAAAACATGCAATATCAAAATCGAACATCACTGCATAGTGAAAGAACACAGTCTTCCCTGCCTCTCAAATGTGGAAGAGTTCATATTAAATTCTCTCATTTCAGACTAGTACAGATGGTTGACATTTCAAGCTGTTGTCATTCCTCCACATAAAATACTACCTCACAACACACACACACACACACACACAAGCACACACATTCCACACACACAGTCTAATAACATCATTTTGGCTTTAGTCATAATGTGTTGGAACAGAACAATTGATTTCTGCGGTAGTAGCACCTACCGTGGGAAACAAACAGGTAATACCATAACTGTTTACTCCAGGCATTAACAACTAATCCACAGCTAACAGGAGAAATTAAAGCATATATAACAAGAGAATTTCAGGTAGCATAAGTGCATTTAATGGAAGGCATGATTGGCAGTGTCTGTGGAGTCGGAGTGAAGAATCATGGCTGCGCAAATTGTTTTCACGCCAGAGGGACAGCAACATGAACTTTGTCAAAATGCAGGTAATCAGAATGTGCACGCCTCATGCAGTCTGTGTCACTCCGCTAACACTGGCCCTGCAGTGCCTCTACGCCTGAGTGCAAGGGTGGATTAGTAACAGCAGGTCTACGAACACGATCACAGGACCCATCCAGTCAGCACTGCAGGAGGACAAGGACTGAGGTAACAGCAGCGCCTATGAGCACCCAGGAACCCACGCTGGGAGGTGAGTGGGTACTTTGTGGAATTTCTCTCAGGCTGAATTGTAGAAAGACATTAGATCATGGTACTGTCTAAAACTGACCTGTAAGAAATGGCTAATGATGGGTGGTTCTTTATTATATGACAGGAACAAACAACAATTAACAGTGTTTTAGAAACCTTATTACAGCGCTGTGCTGCAAAGTGCTCATTACTTTGATAAAATTTTGTTTGTCTGAACAATTCTACTACTGAGTAGATATTTTTTATTACTTAGATTTGACTGCTCCAAAACTTGGAAATAAATTATTCTCTTCAAATTAGTGGGAACATAATCCTCTACAATATCCGCACCAAATGTGGTGTTATTTTATGAGCATATTATGTTGGCCATACCATGAATCTCTCCTGATATGTTGGTTGGTCCCATTTCCTTCGGTTATGTGAAGTATATTGTACCATATTGAAGATATTTTCCCACCACAGTTGAACAAAACTTAAATACATCCTTTTAGCCCCACATCCCTAATTAGAAACTGCAACAACAATCAGCTTCTAAACTGACTAATTCCTCAACATGTATGATTGAGGCTTGTTTCATAGATAGTTAGATATATACTATTTTTCCTTTTATTAGTTTATATCTAGAATACCATTTATTTTTCCCATCTTTTCTTTTTAATCATTAGATTGGGTATTTTTTTTCTTGTTGTTGGGTGGACCTAAGTTAGTATGGACTCTTTTTTTACTAAATTTGTATACTCTGTATTCTCTAGCTGAGGATGCACACACCTGATTTGAACTGCTAAGTTAGCCCATAAGCGACTGCCCATTCAAACAATTTAGAGTTTATCATGATTGACTTCATGATAAGCAGGCTATCATCATCACCCACATTTTGGGAGGCAGCCAACGTAATCACATACAATTTCTCCCAGGAAACTTACTTTCCTAATCAGTCTTCTTTGCCATTACCCATGGCTAGCAGTACCCTCCAAAGTGTAGCCATTGGTCCTCCTGCAGATGCAAAAGACAGGACTTGGCATGGTTTCAGCTAACATGGCTGAATTTAAAAATCCCTAGGACCCAGCAGGAGGCTAAAATCCACTTACTTCCAGAGGCGGGTGATGAGCAGAGTGAGAGTTATTAAAATCTGGTTTTGGAATTAACTACCTGGGGACTCTGGGACAGTCTGAGAATTGCCATAATTGGCTGGATGATAGACAGAGCCAAAACTGACCGCAGCCCTATATGAGGTGAGAGCCTGCACCCTAGGAACAGAAGCATGACTGAAGGAGCTGCAGTGATATTAATAGTGTGGTCTTGTTCCTGTAATACCTTGCTTACTATTATTGTGGTATCATAGGAACTTGTCAAATTCTCACATGTGCTTTGATTTCACAGGTTCACTCAGTTTGAGACAGTATCCTGACGGTACACATGATGTACATTGATGCCCATTTAAGTTAATGTCGAATATCCAACAGCCTAAACATGTGTTCAGAATCCCCACACTCTGGCACTCTCACGGCTACTTAAGCACTGTAAGTGAGACCAAAGTAATACATGCTGTGTCTATACATGCCTGTGTTTGTATTGGAACAGAACAAGAGAATACAGTGCTGACATGGTGAAGAGCAAAAGTCATACAGAGTTATAATCACATGCTAGGTGATGATTTATGATTTGCTAGTGCTAGATTCAGTCAGTATATCCTAATGGTATGTCATGAGAAGACAGACACCCTAGAGCCATTGCAAACACAGTCAACAGGTAGAACTGAATGATAGACATAGTGAAATTTGTACTTAAAGTAGAGGCTTAAGAATAAATGCTCTTTATCGACATATCTTGACTAAAAATGCTCTTAGATTTACGGTAAGGTAGGTTCAGAGTCTCTGAAGATGGTTGACAATAGATCCTTAATGAAACTACAATACAAAAGAGGCCAGAATAATACAGGACATGTTTGGGCTTTACAGTGTACCGATGGTGCTTGAAAGAAAAGAATATGTTGGCTAAATTGTTAATGCTGTAGAGGCTGTCAAAAGGGTTTTAGCCTTGTTTAGCTGCTGTCATAATGGCTCAGAACAACGATGAGGTGCCAGTGATTTTGGATACAATTACTTTCCATGCATTTCCACTCTCACACTTTACCATCAACTTTCAATTCCCTTTTAATATATTTTTTTCGTTACTCATCTACAGAAGCAAATTTTTAGTTTTTTATTTAATTTTTTACAGCTTTATTAATCATTTCATCCTGCATGAAGGTGAGTTCATGCTGTGTGTCTGTTACTACCTTTGCTCCAGCGCCACATTTTCTGAAACACATACATATCTATACACGACTACAATTGTCAGGGTCAGCCCAGAGGAGAAACTATAGATGTAACGGAACACCAACATTGTATTTAAGTATATAGAAAGGAGCAGCCTCTGTGGTGAGTCAGTGAACAAATGCTTGGATTGATTCCAACACTGTATCCTCACATAAAAGCCTTCTTGATTCAGCATGACTGGTCATTCATACACATACACACTACAATACAGCTCAAAGGAACACACAGGAAGAGTGTTAGCTACCAGTTCATTCCACAGCTAAGCGGCTAATTTACAGAACCTCTTCTCAAGACAAATGAAAGTCTATTGAAGAAAGATTACCTTTGAAGTAACCAATAATTGTAACTTCCTCCCTTGGTAGTCAGACAAGCACACCATAAAATCTTTCATAATAATATAAACATTCTGAAGGTCAGATGATTTAAGTGATGGGCATAGCCATAGACCCTCAGAAGGATGAATTGGTAGCACGCGATGCTTGCTTTGCCTTTTGTGCCTGAACCAAAGGCAGCTACATGATAATCATTATACCTGTTAAGTGGAGTCAGACAGAGACCTCTGGGGCTGCTAGCATAGTTTTGATTTCTGCATTTCTTGCAAGATGATAAAATGGTAATAAAATACTCTGTGAGGACAGCTCCATACTTGTTATCTAATTTTCACACATATAGACTCAGACATGTTAGGATGCCATTCATTGTGGATGGAAAATGACACCATTAGTATACTGGCAATGTAGAGAAAATATTTCAATATATAAATACTATTATCTCTCTTATGACAGACAGGCTGCCTCTTTGAATCTATTATGAATGCACCGTTACATTTTACCAGCTGTGGGACGTAGTATAAAATTTTGTCCTGAGGGTGGAGCTAAAGGGGGCTACTGGGATCATTAAAAAAGATTAATCTCTTTCAAAGGCATGTACCAGGCAAATATCAGGACCTATTATGTAATGAGATTTTCAGTGTGCAGTGTGTTAGCATTTTGGTCTATGAGAGACTCACAGGGAAGGTAGGAGGTCAGGTGTAGTTTCTGTAGATTCATGTTTTACAACTTTCTTCCTACTATTTCTAGTACAAATCTATATAAACACACACAACTGAGATCCAAAACACAAGAACAAGCCATGATGGCACAATGATTTATTGTTTGGAAGCTTTAATAATGAAGATGACCTAAAAGATACACACAGCAAAAGATTGAAATGTTAAGAACGGTTAGACAGATGGAGGGACAGGTGGACAAGCATGGAGGTACAAGCACACATGCCTTTTAACAGACACCTTGCTCCATCCCCTCCTGTATGTGAAAGGCAGGGTGAAGGCAACACTAGTTGGGATACAGCGTGGACATCCTTGGATTCGATGGAGCTACAGAGATAAAAGGGAAGGAGAGGGGCCCAGGTACTATTTAAATACTAGATGAGAGCGGACCACCATGATGTTATGTCTGAGGGAGACAAAAAGAATATGATTATAAGAAAAATAAAATGAGACTAATCCGTCAATTCAATATATTTCAGAAGCGTGTCCATGTTTTGGAAGCTGTTATTGTCATTATGACTTATCTGGTGCTCACCTGAAACCATAGCCTTTGTCCCAGCAGGTTGTGTCAGGCCAAGAAGTGTTTTGTGATGGCGAGCAATGAAGATGGCTATTATGCTCACTGTCCACATCCAGGCAGTAAGCATTAACACACCTGGGAAGGACAAACCACAAGTACTATAAACATTATACAAACATTATATTTGTATGGTTGTTGGGAACAACAACTGAAATATATCAAGATTAGTAATGTGCGTTGCAAATGTGTAAGAAATGTATTTAAATGTCTGTTGACCCCAAATAGCACTCATATTTGGTCCAAACTCTCATGTTTATTTGTCTTCATTTGTTCTTACAGATATATTCTTTACTATTTTTTTGGCTGTTAAGGTTGATTTATACTTCTGCTTTAAGGGTTATGTCTTAACTATATAGTCTATGCATTGTCATACACAGTACTAGGCTACAATGTAGCTGGCTGTCCTCCAAAAATGTTACCTGAGTGGAGCTACAGCAGCTACAGACTGTATCACATGGGAAATGGAGACATGATTACTCAGCTCAATTCAATGTATTTCAGGCGTGTCCGCGTTTGGAGGCTATTATTATCGCCGTGACTCTAATGACGTTTGATGGTAGTGAATATCGTTGAGAAAAGACAACATGAGTAATCTGAAAAGAGATATAGAGTGTGCAACTTTCAGTTATACCCTATAAAGATATATAAACTGCAAAACCCTATTTCTAACAATGATCTCTCATGATGGATAGAAAGGGTGACCGAGGGCCACAGCAGAGTAATAAACATGATGGAACTTCCTGCCTTTTATATCAGCATCAGAAAATGATATTACTGGCAAATATAGGCCTTTATTATCACTTAGTCCACACACAATACATCTGTGTATTACTTAAGCATCCATAGGTGCAATCTAACTTTAAAGAGTAAAATCCAAATCCTATCAAAAACTACATTGAAATCTATATTTATTTGGTGTATACTAGGTGGGACTCCTGGTAGCCTGCTTCAATATAAATCCAGCTTTACATGGGAGAGCAATCATATGATTAGACCTATTTGTGATCTTAGTATTCCATAATTTAGTCTGTAAAATTCAGTCACATTCTTCTTATGCAGGTAGAAAACTATAATATATCACCAGCTTATCAAACCCCGTTGTATTTCAGAAATAATTTTCATCATCTCAGATATTTACTTTTCCATGGAATGATATATATATATTTGCCCAAGGTGAAACCAAGATTAAATCCACTAATTTTACCTGTAATTCTACTAGATTACAGATAATTCTACAGTTACCAGGTAGTAGTCATACTAATAGCAGCTTGATCAGTAATGGTAGATAGATAGATAAGTAATTAGTAAATTAATAAATAAATAAAGTAAATAATACCCTCAGGAAGCCATTTCAGCCCCCTATAGTTCAGAATACACAAAGACTGCATTGCCTTTTCCAGTTTGTCCTAGCTCTTGCCATTGTGGCTGTGAGGTTGTCTTAATGATCATAGCAGTCTAGCATTAATCTTTAGATTTACAGAGTTTAGACTAATAGTCATTAATATACAGATCCACTGAACCTATATATCCAAGTGTTTGTCAATAACCATGGACTGATCAGCAGGGGAGGCGAGCCACTTGAGATCCTCTGGAGCCCAGTGATCAACTTCTGAATGTTGGAGATGAGAGGCTGGCGATCATGTCTGTGGATTTCACCTGGAGAACAAGATTTGACAACATAGATCTGCACAAAGTGTACACATAATTACTATTTATTTTACCTTACACAGAAAGTTTAACACAAGACCAATAATATTTTAGTCAGTGTGCCATTGTTTTCCAGCAGTGATCGAAGAGGAAGCAATGTATGCTATTCTCAGCTATATGACTCATGCAAGTATTCCCACTGAAGGCATGACATAGTTAAATACACCCATGACCCAGTGTGTGTGAACGACAAAGTCACCTCAGCCTTAAAAGTGTTTCCAAACAGACCTGGCAGAATCAAGCTGAGACAGCTCAAACAAAGCACTTGATGAGTATGAAACTCAAATGAACAACTTTCAGAAGGTGGGTGCTAAAACTGAACAAGTCAACAAGTCTACCTTATCACGGCATGTACGGAGTTAAACACAGGTTTCACATTGCATAGCTTTAGGTAACTTGTTTTCGACGATGAATTAGGTTTAATCATTTCTTTAATTATTTCATTAATTATTGTTTTTATATATTTTACACATAATGCTTTCATGTGATTATCTATTTCATACTAACTGAATTGTTATTTAATACTGAACACATGCTAACAACACTGGGTTTCGCAGTGTATGGTAGAGGATCTACCATACGCAACAAGCAGGAAGTAGCTCTGGTTTGAGTTGAACCTGTATTAGGTATGAGGATGTTTCTATGAAGCGACACTGGATGACCCCGTCGGCCAGCCTCCAGGCCCTGACCCACCACCAGGGGCCTCCTGGAAACAAAGAGGTCAGCACTTTAAATCTCGGTGTTAAACCAGCCACTGTTACCATGTTGATGATGACCAGGTGGGTCACAGCCAAGGTGTACCTCTATTGCCAGCTCAGGGTGTGTTCGTCCAGAGAGCATATGCAGCACTGATTGTAACTCTGCCTTCATCCTTCACACAGAGTGGAATGTCATCATTCCCCTACAAATTGGAAATGTTGTACCCACATTCTGGTTATATACCGTAAGAATTGGAGATAGTAACCTCTATCTATGTTCAAAGATGCTCTGGTGCAATAGAAAAGTTCTTACTATCTTTCTTTGGCTGTCTACCGACTCTGACCGACTTGTCTTGCTCTCTATTTAAACTACAAGATCCAAAAACATATTACGCTTTTCCTACAGTCAATGCAAATCAGTATGGGATTCCTGTATCAGCCCTGAAGTTAAATCTCTCTCTTTTTCTTTCTTTTTTTTAAAAAGTTTTCAGCAGCAAAATTCCAAACCTTGGAACTACACTACCACATAACATACATAACTACAGCGCCAAAATGGATGGAATATGTCATTTGAGTAAATAGGCTGAAAATGGGTAATTTCAGGATATCAAGCGAAAGCTGGACTCTTATTTCATACTTTGCCTCTTTCCTTGCTTCTTGCGAGACTCATACATCACCCGTTTGATTAACGCAAGCAAGGATTCCTGGGTGTTTACAAAGCTACTTTGGACAAGACCAGCCTTTAGATGAGACACATAATGTATAAGGTTTTCAGTGGTAACAGCATTGATTGAAAAGTACATTATGATGGGAACTCACCATCCATTTATCCAGAGACAGGCGATGGACATGTAACCCTCAACAGGCCCGCTGACTTAGGTATCACCTCCCACCTGCTTCATCAGTGGTAAAGGACAGGAAGAAGCGGTGGGATCCCGAAACTCTAGGTGCATCCCACTGGGTCTCTGAGGCAAGATTTACTTTGGCTGCCCTCCACTGTTCACGTGGAGGGAAGATGAAAGGCGTTGTGGTGTTGAGGGAAAGGTGTTGTATCTAAAGTAACAAGGACATGGTTCCTGGTGGCATATTTAAAAGCTATTTACCATATAAATTCCAGTGATCACCTGGGTAGGTGGGTAGGTAGAAATATCAGAGACAGATATATCAAACATGAACAGATAAAATTGCAACTATGTGCATGATAGATGTGCGTGGGAAGCCTATATTCATTTCTAGGCTACTGGTTTCATTATTTTTTGGACTGTATTTTATCATATTTGTAACAGATTAGGTAGGTAATGAAATCAGAATTAAAATGCATAACATTTTTAAAAGAACATGTGGAATTATCATTGTTTGTCCCAGTGATGATGTTAGACACACTTACCGGTGTGGACAGGCGGTGGAGCTGGAGGTGGTTTGAGCAGGAGCAGCAGTGGATGGAGCAGCAGTCACTCACTCCAAGTCACCACAGGACCTGCAATCTTCACCCAATATACCTTGTACTCCTTGCACCATGCACTACAGCAACAAATCAAGCACACCTTGAATCTGAGATACTTAAGAGTGACACATGAAGCCTTGTGTCACTTTTTCAATCTTCTGAACCAATATAACAAGACCTGTATAAATTTGGGATGACAGCAGGGTTTTACATTCTGTTTGGACAACCCGGTTTGAGTGTAGGTCTATATTTCAGTGCAATCGTGCTCCTAAAACTTCAAGTATGATGCATACTCACAGAAACTGGACTCTTTGTGGAGGTTGTTTGGTGATGCCCACACAGCCTGAACCTGAGTCTTTTGTGCCTGCCTTGTGGCTCACCCCAGATCCTTCAGAATGACCCAGGGATTCCCACAGCACCACACACACAAGAACAACCTCATTAAACACATAGTACAGTCCATGCTGAAATTGTGCCAAGACTAGCAGCATGACACAGCCTGGTTTTAGCTCATGCCTACATGCAGTAAATGTCGTATGTGCAATAAGAGCCTCAGCATTAACACACTCGGAAAGATGTCTGCACCAGTATGTGCAGAAAGATAATAATACTTGGAAACTTTCTTAGCCCAAGAGCAAGAATCCTGAAGGTGAGACAACATCGGTTTTTATTCACTTCAATTAGGTTCAGCATTATTGGAAGATAATACATACTGTATATCTTAATATTATCATTGTAAGTGTTGAGTTGATCCAGTATCATTGTCTCTGCATTGGAGATGATGTATCAGAGGTATTAATTAATTCCAATATATTTGTATTTTAATTCCAAAAGGGCAGATATTCAGTATTTTATGCTGAACTGTACTGCCCTTGTCAGGTGCTTCCTGACGCAGCATTTACAGAATCGCATGTGTCACAACTGAGAATCAAGCTATAGTAATGCAAATAAGCAACATAGCACCAATTCCATCAGTACAACAACAAAGAATCATACCCATACCTCCCTACTCTGCTACTTACTCCTACTACTTGCTTTTCTCTCATAAATACCAACTTTATTTGCTCCCATTCCATTTTTCATTCCACTCCCATTCATGCTATTTGTATTATCTATTAAATTCAGCACTTTTACGCAGGTGTTCACTTTAAAACAGTGGCTCAGAGGGTATAATCTTTGCCTTTCCTGGTAGGCTTTTAAATTGAAACATCTGGAGAGAATATTGAATTGTGTTAAAAGTGTTGGATGTGTATTAAAAAGAGAGTGTGAGAGAGCTGAAGGAATTAGTGCTGTAGAAATGTATGTAATCATGACTTTATCAAGACAGCAGGAAAGGAGGTATAGGGTGGATAATGAGAGATTTGAGGGAAATATTAAAAACACTGATGTTGAGGAGGTGAATGAGTATACCTGAGTGTGACCACACTGTAGCAGCTGGGACTGATGAGGGTCAGTCAGGAAGAAGGATCCCACTGCTGGGAAGTCCAATTTCCCAGCATCCCGAGCTTCAATCAGGAACCCCTTGAAGAACGTGGGGTTAGAGGGAGCCACTTGCAGAGATACTGTGGATGAAGAATAAGGGAAAAAAGAGATGAGGGGAGGTGATGGGTCACCATAACATCCTGTAAAACTAAAGTTTAACAGCCTACCTGTGATGTTGTCACCGGGACTGAATGTGGATTTGTCCACAGTGATGGTGTATGGAGGAGGCTCTGGGCTGGGATCGTAACCATGCTGAGGCACCATGTCTCCACAGGCTATACTCACCTGCCCATCACTGTACCCTATGACTGGGTCTACACACCCAGTCAACAATACCAGGAGGAGGAGGAATGAACTCCACATTGCTGATGCCTACAGCAAAAACAGAGAATCACAGGAAACACAGGCACCTACAAGATCTGTAAAGATACTTAATCCCCAAATTTTCTCTCCACTCCTCTGAGAAGAGGTTGTTTATTTGTTTACATAATTATTTCAGTTTTTTTTCCTTTTTTTTTTCTAACAGCCAACCTTGTTATATATCGTGTGGACAATAAAAGAGTAACCTTTAAGTAATTAATTTAGTAATTCTATATATTGCCACCACAATGTGTACAACAGTTTCTTGGGGACATCTAGGTGGCTTCTAGTAATCTTAAGTGGGCTGTTAATATTATATTCATAATTTAAGATGTGATTAGTTAAGCGTGCTTTATGGCCTTTGAAATATGTAGACCTATCTAGGGCACACTTGCTGCTATTGATCTTCCCCATTCTGCGATAAGATTGTTGCAAGCAGCAAAATTATAGCTGACAAAAGTTTTTGTTTTTAAAAAAAGGAAGCAGTATAGAACAGAGGAAAACTGTAGAAACAGAAACAGCTCAGTTGCTCTACATATAATTCATATACAGATAGAATAAGATGGAACAGACTATGATATGACTTGGTCATTTCATTACTAAAACAGGAATAACATTAACACATAAGGGAAAAGCCCTCAAGTGGCATGCCACGAGTATAAACAAGAAGTCAATGTGGACCTCCAACGTGCAGCTGATTCACTGGCTGACATTATCTTTTTACAGACAGCAGGGGCCAGGCTGGACAGAGTGGCACACAGTCATCAGCTCTGCAGCATAATCAGTCTACTACAGATCAAACTGAGTTTAACACCCTCACAAAGATAACAAACCAACAGCTCGATGTGAAACCAAAAGTCTAGCTTCTGTTTGGGAAGAAATGGGTGGTTCAATATAGGTCTGATTGAAATAGAAAAACAAAGGGGAATTAAACAATGCAACATCTGCTTTGCTTTTTCAAAAAAGAAACAATATTTTAGAATAGTTTAAGAAAAAAAAATATGAAGAGATATGCATAAAAATGTTTACTATATAGTTCTAGCATCTCATTTTTCAACTTTTTAAAGACTTTTTTTTTATTGTGCTGAAAAAGAATGAAGCTCTCTCCTGGATACTCAAGTAAACTTTTAGCAGAATAAGTCTGGCTCCTATGTGATCACTCATATAAATCAAAATGTTCTTTAAGAGACCAAGAGCACAACAACGTTTATGTTGTCACACACACTTTGAGAAGTTCAGTTCATCAAAATAAAAAAGTGATGAGGCTTACCTTGACCCTGTGCAAGCAGTGTCTCTATGTGTCTCCACCCTGAATGCAGAAAGGCGAGTTGGCCCTCAGGGGGCAGCGCTTCTGCTGCCTTCACTTCCCATGGAAGAAAATCGTACATGGGAGTTCTCTATTATGAAACATACTTGACCCTATATTAGCCTCCTGATACTACTGGATACAACAATGGATTAAATTCCTAGTACCGCCTTAATTTAGATCTGTTAAGTGATATTTGAAATGTGTGTATTGAGTGCTATAGTCATTTAAAATCAGCACATTGCTTTTGTGGTGACAAAATATCATTGTTGGATATAAGTGGTTGCCAAAGTGCATTTTAGGCCATTTACTCATCATTAGAATTCATGCTTTTCTTCCAAACATGATCATCATTTAGCTGAAGCAGCCTAACCCTAACCCTAAGTATGAGCAGCTAGAGAAAGCTTCAACGTGGTTTGTCTGGTAGAAGACTTAGATTTGGTTATGCAACAGCAGAATAAAAAGTGGCTGTCACTTTTCACTGATTTGCAAATTATGGATGTTACTTTATTCAGCAAGATTACTCAAGGTTATTTCCATGGGGAAGTGGAATTCACTGGGGCTGTATAGTGCCTATCACTGGTGACAGCAGACACTGACTGAATTAGAGCTTAGAATGGACTGAACTTCCATGCATAAAGTCAATACTAAAAGGTAAAATCACATTTATGGCCATTATTTATCAAATATAACAAATATATAGTAATACAAAATGTATCATGCATGAATTAGTAAGTGAGTGATCATTCTTATTTTCTAGTTTGTAGTACTAGTAATCTACCAGCAAGTGGAGGTATTGCTATGTAGATGACAGGCATGCACTGAGGGAAATCACTTGATCACAATTCATTACGAATACATATACACCTACTTATATAAATTAAGTCTGTTATTTATTTATGATGTATTTATTTATTTCATTCAGTAGGGCTTAAATAACCCAATTTAGCTTTGTATTCCACAGGATATTTTGCCTTTTAAAGCACGTAAAATAAACTTAAGTAAATCGAAAAATAAATTCAAACATAACACTGGTCTAAATGATAGGGTAAAGAAAGGAAATTCAGTCAGTCTGAACACTGAATACTAACATTACAGTTATATATGTACACATGATTTACATGTCTGTCCAATGAAGAACATCCTTCAGCAACTGTTCATGCATTTCTGCTTATTTTTAATTTGCTTATGAACCACTACTTGTATATCTATATTGTGTTTTGGTGAGCTCTCTCTGCTACCTAGTGGTAGCTGTGTACAATATACAGAGAATGTATGGACAATGTCAAAACATGATGTTCCCTTTGTAACATAAAGTTCAGCAGACGGCAATAAATGCTCTGCTGCCATCATGTGGCAAAGAGCGTCACTTACATCACCACTGCAGCTACTGAACTGGCATCTGTTGTTGTTGTTACCGTGGCAACAGTCTTCTGTTACCTGGTGCAGGTGAGTCCCAGCGTAGGCAAACAACAGAGCAGAGGAGCTGCAGAGAGGAAAACAAAGCAAACATGAACAGCCTCTTCTCCAGGTAGGAGTCACTGCTTTTATGTTTCAAATCCAAAGAGACGATAACATGGAGGCTGTTTGACTTGAAGGATAGTAACAGCAAGTTAGTTTTGGCAAGAACAGTAACAAACTAGTTTATTCCCAATATGCTGTAAAGCAAACAGCAATACAACATGTCCTACTGCCGTATTTTTCCCTGTTGATTTGCTCTAGCAGGGATGTCCAGGCGAAGAGCATGGAGCAGACAGTGAAACATGCTGAGAAGTACATGGGTGAAATCTGCTACCTGCTGGGCTCCTACACCAGGAAGACAGCCAAGCTCAGAGACAAGGCAGACCTGCTAGTGGCTCAGCTCTTTGACTTCGCCAGCACAGAGGACCCTGAGCTCCAGATCAGCCTGAAAAACCTGGCAGAAGATCTGGCCATGGTTCAGGACTACAGACAGGCTCAGGTCAGGGACCCTGTAGCTATCCATGCATCCATGTGCTCTATTTGCTGCATCAGACTCTTTAACACATGGTCGCTATCATGATGAACGCTTTCTTGTTGCAGGTAGAGAGACTGGAGACACGAGTTGTTGCTCCTCTAAAAGCCTATGGAGACATAGTCAAAAATAAAAGGGTGAGTTCTTGCAATCTTGACAGATAATTCAGTCCTGTTTCTGCAGGTGGATGTTGAAACAAGCCATTAGAAATTGGCTAAACTGGGCTAATTAAGTAAAAATTCTAAAACACACTAGTCTAGCGATATTAAGGCTAAAAACAACCAGTAATACAACACACAAGAGCCACTGAAAAAATAATAACTAATGATATGAATACATAATACATACATAATCACTTTCCAGAAAAAATGTCTTATATTCAGACCAGTACAGTATATCAGGTCCTAATCAGCACAACAACATCATGTGTTAATGATCTGTTGCTGCCATGATTAATGTTTGGTTGGTCATTAAGGTGGCCGCTCTGAGAGGGGATGTACGAGTAAACATAGATAATTTTAAACATTTGATCACACAACCTGTGCTGTCTTCTGTTCTGTCTCCTAAGGACAGTGACTTCTGACTGCCCTTTGTTTGGTGTGTTGTATAAGCTGACAGTGCATATACCATTCAGGCAGATCTGAAGAAGTTCAACACGGATCTGAACAGAGAGCTGAAGGAGCTGCAGAAAGTGGAGAAAATCCGACTGAGGAACCCAGCAGATCGACAGAGCATTGTATCCTCCACATACGTACATTTGACTTGTCTCATCACTACATATTCATGAGAAATTTGTTTTATTGACTTATTAAACCCCAATAAACCACCAAGAGGTCAGTCAGTACAAACTCATGCCACTGTTGAAACCAACATTAAGTGTAAAGATTCCAAAGCATACCAAATCTGTCCGTCTAAAATGATATACCAGATATCTAGGATTTCCATTTGATATTGCCATAAAAGTCATGTAGTATTTAACTTTGTGTAAACATCATGTAGCTTCAATTAAGATGTTGGTGCATGCTGACACAGAAATTTTATACAGTACATGACACTGTCAAACACTGTAGAATAAGATGACTTTTTCCAAACATAACATTTGGCAAAAACCTTATTTTTAAACTATAATTTGGAACAGTTTACCAGTTTTTAATATGTCTATGCCTTATAAGTATTACGAAAATATGGTGATATACTATTTGACATCATATTAATATTTATATTACAAAAAGATTAAACACTTTCATGGGTAGGTACCACATTAAAATGTTTACAATTTTACAGAATTACATTTGAGAATATTTTCTTGACATGAACTTCCAGTCTCAGGTAAAGTAAAAGATTTTAGGACTATCTCATGAATATCATCACATCACCAACTCTTCAAGCGCCTCATACAGACAGTGAGGTAAAGCTTTGTCACTGCATTTTGTGTTCATTGACAGGCAGAAGTAAATGCCCAGAAGGCTTCCAACAATGCCCAGCGCAGCATCAAACAAATAGAGGAGACCATCACCGACTTCCAGAGACAGAAACTGGAGGATATCAAAGTCAGTCCATCATACACAAACACACAGTAAAAACTCCAGCAGGTAAAGCATCAGTTTGACTGACAACAACCATCGCTTTGTTTTGTGTTTTGGCAGAGGATTTTCACAGACTTCATCACAGTGGAGATGCTCTTCCATGCTAAAGCACTGGAGGTCTACACACACTCATACCACAACCTGGAGGCAATGAACATTCAAAAGGATCTGGAGGTATCTTATGCCAATGATACAACAGACAACACTTGAATCAATAACTATGTGTGATTACTGATGTAACTGTAAAGATAGGCGCACTGTGCACTAACTGCTCAGCACCAAACAGCACAGTCAGGGGCTAGCTGATGAACATAGTGAAGCATTTAGCAGCTAATATTTAGCTAGTTAAATGTGTCTTCTGCAAAAGGGTGACTACAAATGCTCTTGTGGTAATGTGTGCATTGTTGTCTTCAACAGTGCAATTCGCGACATTACTACTGAATTGTCACAACCTTTCACATTCTACACTGAGAGTATAAACACAACAATGTGTTGCGTTTATGTTTGTAAAAGAAAGTGGTCATGTCTAAGAGAAAGAAAGTGACAGTCAGGCTAGCAGTGGGTTGTTTGGGACTTAGCTTGAGTGTTTATCACTGGCTAACACGACCACATGCCCCATAGACAGTCAGGACCAAATGAAAGGTGGATTTGGATAGCTACGTTTGCTCTGCTGAGCCTAACTTTGCCGTGTTAACTAGATGGTTCCTTATTACTCTAAGAAAGATGTTTCGCAATGAACACACGCAGAAGGTGCAGTCTTAAACAAGCTAGCAGCTAGCCGTTCTTACCTGGAGAGCCGCTCTACATCAACTCTGCTATTTTACCAGTGGTTTGGTTTATAGCAATGTCCTGAGGCTGGTGGGCACACAGGCATATAACTTTTAAAGTATTCAAGAGGCAGACTTTTACATTTGAACAGCGCGATAATTCACAGTTCATGGTAAAGAGCAAAAACTGACTTTTGCCAACTCGGCCCCACCTGACATCACATTTGTGCCATCTACTTTGATTACCAAGACGTCGGCCATGATACTGGGAGCCCACGCCACGTGCTACCTTCTCCAGCCAAGTGCAATTAAACACACACACACACACACACACACACAAATAAATAAATAAAAAAAATTAAAAATTAAAATAAAAAATTGCATCCAGTCACTAAACTGCAGGAAAAAATGTAATAAATAAGAAATACTTAAATCATTCAAACAATATTATAAGCAGCAACCGATTTTTTTTTTTTGTCTTGAATTAATCCAGAATTATGTTTATCTCTAAGTTACTCATAACCACTAAAATAACTTTTTTCTTTTCTACGGCCAGCAGGTGGAGCTCTATGCTTTGTCCCTCTGATCCCAAATGACCCATCACCACTAGATGGATCTCAGATAACAATATACTATATGATTGCATCAAAAGTGTCAGCCAAAGTATTGAATCTGATATTGAAACCAAATTGAAAGTGCTTGTTATATGTATAAATGTCACTGTTGCAACCATCAGTGACTCTGACACTGATTCACGCATTACCTCGAAGGATGCCTAGAAATTGTATTTTATTTATTCATTTATTCTGATGAACTGCCATTACCGCTATACAACATTTGTACATCATGATATTGTTCTCAACATGTAAATGAAGTTCAAGAAAACTTTTGCTTTCATTAAAGCTAAATTAAGTTAGCTAACTCATTAACATTTCAAGACAAGTTAATGAAAGCAGAATTAATTTAAATTTAATGTTTGCTATGAACCAATGTTTAAACCCTGAAAAAGGCCTGTTTTCTATGAAATTGACATGATTTTTCAGTTTCGTTTTCTTTGTTTTTTGCCATGGGAATTTACTGCATGTACACCGTAAACTATTAAATTAACTAAACACTGAATTTAAACTACTACTTAAAGTTCCATTAAATCACAGATATACAGTATAAATAGCAATATATCACAGCATGGAAATTCGTTGCATGCATCACAGCAAAGAAGTATTTAAAAGAAATGTGTCGCAGACCCCCCTAAAATTGTTGGTCCCCAGTCCTCATTTACTTTAAAATATTTTGATGGGGAAGTTGGCAGTAGGCACATGTTAGAATTTCAGTGTTGAAAACATGACCCAGATACAGTGCTGAATGAACAGAGCGTTTTCATATGAACTGGGACCACTCTAACAATGCTGATGTTTGTTTCATCAATAAATAATTCCATATTCAAACTTCATCATCAGGTTTATGGAATAACCATGGCACTGTCTCTCTCTACAGCTGTTTAATGGACGGCTCAAGATGTCTGATACTCTGACTGGGTACCTGGATACTCCTCTGAGCAGCCACTCGTCTCCACTCATGAACCACTACCCAAGTCTTCCTGTGGCCTCCCCGAGGTCGCAAAGCCTCAGGCAAACGCTGGCTTCTACCATCAGCCAAAACAACAGACAACAGCACAGCCAGTTCGCAGAGAAAGACAGGAGGGTGAGTGCTTCATCACCACTGTGTCTGAGTGAGAGTGTTTGTTAAAGATACCTCGGACAATTTAAGTTGTGGTCTGGTCATATCTTGAACTGCTGTCCCACAGCCATCACTCATTGAACCTGACAAGTCTAACCACATTTCACTTGCAGTCTCGCAGCACCTTACAACGCCAGAGAGGTATGGAGGAGGAACTGGAGGAGGAGGAAGAGGATGAAGAAGACGGAGAGGAGGAAGAAGAGGAGGAGATGTATGAATCAGAGCTAGAAGAGGGTCGGCACATTAGCAGGCAGTCTTATGCTGCTCAATATGCCCAGATGCGCAGATGGCAAAAGTAACAGCCTGTGAATATAAACATACACATACACACAGACACGACTACTTATACATAGTGCTGTGTCTGCGTAGATGAAAACATTACTTACTTCCATGCTGAAATAAGTAAGCTGATGAGTACACAGCTTTCCATTCCACTTATTTTCATTATTGATGTTTCTTATGTGCAGTCTGTCCGATATTAATCATGTAAGACTGAACGCAGTGAAATTTGTTTTGTTCAGGGACATAGTAATTGCTCTATTATCTTATAATCTCTCCTGAAAAAGAGTCAGTTTAGCAGGACAAAAAATAAAATAAATAGATAAATAAATGAATGTTCCTAAAATAAAGATAGATCAGCTTTATCTGATAAATTACAGCCTTGCAAGATAGAGATGTAATTGAAAACTCACACCTACAGTTACATTAAAAAGTTTGGACAAGTCTGGGCAAATGACACATTTTTTTTTTTTTTTTTTTTTTTTTTTTTTAATGAGAATAAGTAAAAACAACCCACGCAGCAAACGGGAATCAATAATTACCATGCTGTTAATCCACTGTTACCTTTTATTCCATGAATTTGAAAAAGTTGAAACAGTAATTGTGGTATGCGCAGACATTCGGGCCCCCTCCTACTTTAGTTTTTGGTTTTAACTCATTCAGCTTTATTTCACTCTTGCAAGGTGAGAATTGTCATTAGGAACTGTTAGCTGGTGACAGGTGCACAGATAATAAATTATCTGAATCTCCAAACAGTTACACTCAACAGCAATGGGCTCCAAGAGATCAAGACAAGATCTGAAAGAACAAGAAAACATAGATGCAGATAAAACGGCATGTCTCCGGGGCAGAAAGGAAAAGCAAAGAACCTGTAGGAAGGTTAGGAGTGATGGTGCGTTGTTCCACAGTGCAGCATTGATTCTCAAACATTGTCTGCATTGCCAACTGTTCAGCATGGGAGTTGAAATATTATGCTTTGGGGTTGTGCGGCAACAAGTTGCACAGGAAACATTGTGTAGATAGTGGGAAGAATGGATTCTATATAATATCAGCAAATTCTGGATGGAAATGTCACGCAAATGTGCACGAGGTTACCCAAAATTATCTAAGAACTTGAAGTAATTTGCAAGGAAGAGCAGGTGAAAATGAAATCAAGAATAGAAAGGCTTCAAAAAGCCAGTAAAATTTGGTTACCCTACAAAGTCAGTTACTTAGTAATGCCTGTTAAATTTCATGAAATAAAAAGTAACAGTGCATTAACATTTGAGGAAAAGCTTGGGTTGTGTTTACTTTTTTTCACATCACATTTCAACAAAAATTGTAATTTGCTCACGAGTACCCAAACTTTTGCATATAACTATCATAATGACGTTCTGGTCCTCAGATACACACCAGATAAAGAAGGGTGGGACAGCACACTCATGCACACAAATGCAACATTTTTTCTTTGAAGTTCAAGAAATCAACATTTCAGCACATTATGACTTAATAGAGATAAAAGCCAGCAATCATCTGATTGACAGGATTCTGTTTTTCATGGATCATGGTGCAGTCATAATGAACATGGAAATAGTCCATAAAGATGTCATTTATAGCCAAGGACATCATCATGGACATTGTAATCTTCTCCATTTTTAATATGTGCCTGCATACGTATGTGATATTGACAGGGATCCATTATAATGGTTTTTTGTAAACCTTTTCTTTCTTAAAAAAACAAACAAACTGTATAATATATTGTATGTACTCAAATGATTTCCTATTTTGTTTGTTTTCTTTATATTGTACATTTGTTTTTTATACATTGATTTGAAGGATATTTTTGAGAATGTGTAATTTTGTAAATGTATTACTTCCTCTATAAGATGTCTTTCCACTCTTCTGCTGTTATATTTATTATGTTCTTTGTCTAGTATGTAACGTGTATAATATTATATCACCCAAATAATAGTTGGCTTTTATCACGAAGAAGGAATAATGTGCCAAAACATGGATTTCTAGAACTTAGAATAGAAAAAATTGAGTTATGATGGAGAGGCTTTCCTTATCTTTTTTTCCCCCAAAGTCTTGCAAGTGTAACACTGTTTTGGAACACTTAAGTTGCACATTGTGAATGCAAACATCATATCCCCAGTGCCTTAAAAACAATGTGAAAACAACTAACGGAGTTATTCTGACTGAGATCAGGAAACTATAGCATTATAGGAACTTAAGCAGGTTTCTGTTCACAATCTGCTATCTGCACATCCATAACTTGACTGATGCAGTAGAAAAACAAACATTATAGGTAGTATAATGATTTTGTGAGATATCAAAGATGTGTTGAGTATTGTTTTCTGTGTCCATAGTTCATTATTCGCTCATCATCCGGAGCTAATAAGCAGTAAATTGTACACTTCTTACCTGCATCCCAGGGTGCAAATGCAATCAGATATAACTCATATCAAAGAGTTGTCAAACCTCATCCCACTGGCCTACTTCTCAGGTGCGTTTAAAGATCTCCAGTCTGCTCCACATCATGAGCAAAGAAATGTCTTTGTCACAACAAACAGTCCACCCTTCTGTTATCACGCAGTTATGCAGCTAAAGATGACAGAGGCTTTAGCAGAGGGATCGTAAAGTGTGGATATGAGCCTCAGTCTGTGGGGATTTAGTCTGATTTCGTCTTGATTAGATTTTTTTTTTCTAATTTACAGTGAATCAAAGTTGTCTCTTGTGAGTGACAGGACAAAAGAAAAGCATTTTTTTAAAAGTGAATATTTTCTGCTACAATGCTAACTATTCAACTGTTAAAATCACATTTCCTTTTTTTTGTTCGATTTTGAATGACTGGATGTTACTCAAAATACCACTATATAAAGAAATTGACTTGCTTGCATGTTTTAGCCCATTTACCACAAATCACACTGCACTTTACATCGAACCCTCAGAGTCAGCATACGTTCTGCATCAATTTTTGTCAAAACTGTATTGTTGTGGAGCGCTAGAGATCATCCTTGAGCTTCAGAATAGTAATTTAACAAAACTGTTTTTAATCAAGGTCTACTTACTAGCTTTTTCCAGAGTTCAACGATATCTTGCAAGCTTCTGTCATGGCCATGTCGTATCAGTCTGCTGAGGGAGACTGCAAGATGTGGTTAAAGCATACAGAGGTTTAAGATTGATTTAAGATCTTTTAACACAATAAGCCAAACTTGTCATATCCATCAGTGTTTAATTTTGTCTTGGCAGAAAGCAGCCGTGCAAGAACTTTTGTAAAATAAAATAAAGTGTAAAATTAGCAAAATTATCATTCGGATCAGAGATTATCAGATCAAACAAGTCAACATGCAATTAATGCCAATCTTTAGTATATGACAGGTTCTGATACTCTGTCTCAGATACTGAAGTTTGACGCCCAGTCCTAGTTGTGAGGTTACTGGACACAATTCCCAATGTGCACGTGGACAATTGTGCAATTCGCAGTTTTTGTCCAATTCCAGTGTTCTGTGCCAAAACAGGAAGTAGTGTGTCCTTCATATAGAAAAAGGAGGAGCATGGGCGTGTAGCACATCTGCAGTTTAGGAGCTATAACTTGCAAAAACACTGGTATGATGAGTGAAGAATATGAGATCCATGTGATTCAACTAAAAAAATAGGGGATGAAACAGTGCTGTACTTAAAATGTTGCTGTTTAACTGAGCTAGAGCTTTCCCGAGCCCATGGTACAGTGATAAAAACATATTTCACCACCATTAGCTATTACCAAAAATGATGCAGGGGGTCAGAGGTGGTACAGTCACCTTTTTCTACCCACTTGAATTTGCAGCTATGATCTAAATGTGCCCACATCTCTACATGATGTCTGCTGAGCAGTAAAACATTATTATTAATATGTTTTAACTGAACAAATAAATAATAAATAATCACCCCAACTGACTGCCACATTTGTCAGCGTAGGAATGTTTAATATTCCATATCGTCAGAAGCTAAAACATTTGAACATAAAGGTGAACGGAGTACATTTCACTGAATGCACTTACAGAGCAATATCACTGGGCTGCACTGATTTGAAATGAGATTATACTGGAGACCAGATACACAGAGCAGGAATACTGGATATCAGAAGTACAGGTAGAGAAAAGAACATCTGTGTATGAGTGTGTGTGTGCGTGCATGTATGTGTGTCTGTGTAATCGTGTGTGCGTGTGTGTGAGACGCTGTCAGCCTAGTAGCACAATGAAACCTCAGTTCCCGAATCTGGTTAAATATAGCTGGGTTCTTCAGAGATAAAAAAAATATTCTTCACAGTATTTTTTTCAACACATCCATGCATGTCATTGTAAGTCATCCATGGCACACTTCAAATGGCACTTCAAAAAAAAAAAAAAAAGAAATTTAAAAAGAAAGAAAAAAGGACAGGTTGTTTACTTTCATTGACACGGTAGGTATAAGGAAGAGTCGAGGATCAGACTCAAGGAATGTGTGTTGCCGGAGAGTGTGGGTTGCTGCTGTTTGTTTGAATAAAAAGCTCCTTATCTCAGATGAGTTGAATCTTCTTTGGGCTGCATTTATGTCTTTTATCGAGTGTTTGCACAATACCACAAATGCACCAGAGAAATACAGAAACAAATCCTGGCGGATGGAGATCACAGAACACTTAAAAACCCCCAGCTGAAATGATCCTGAAATTATATATTTGCACAAAGAGAAGCACAAGAAAACTTTATCCTCCCCCCCTCCTCGGTTTTCCCTTTTTTTTTCATAAGCAGACATAGAACAAACAAATACAAAAAACAAATCATCTGGCACTGTGAGCAGTTGGCATCTGTCAAATCATAAAATAACAGAACAGTGGAAATGAACGACATGGTTTTGTCGACAGGCAACGTCTTCACAGAGGCAGCACAGTCAGGAGTCCCACGCTCACTCGCAGCAGTACAGTAGTAATATTAGTACCAATCGGCGCTTGATTGAAGGTATAGTAGTAGTAAGTTAAGCAAAAGTCCACTCTCCCTGTTCGACTCAGTGTCTCCAGGAGACCATTCTCAAGTTTGATTGTTAACCAACCTATAAAGTGCTTTCAAAAAATAATCTTCTCCTCATCATAATCATCCTCATCTATACAATAAATCAGTATATCAATTAGGGCAATGTTACGAATAGGAAAGAAAACAGAGGAATAATTAAAAAGGGTCTATTCAGGCACGAGCAGAGAGCTCTTCTCTTTCTCCTTCTCTATTACTTCTCTCCACAGCTTTTCTTCTCACTTCAGATTTTATTTTTTTTTCTCGTTTACTTCTTGAAGGGTGTCAGTCTGCCAATGTTGTGCCAGAAGGTGGAGGTTTTGCGCTTGGGCTCGGCCAGCATGAAGACCTGCTGCTGGGGCAAAGCAGTGGGGAGAGAGGGGTGTTTCTGTCTCAGGAGGAAGTCGTAGTAAGGTCTGGTCACCGCTGAGGAGGAGGAGAACGGAAAATATCATTACACTGCTTATAACATTCTCGTGAGATATCATGCAAAGCTGAAAGGAAGCATATGTTCATTATGTATTCCAGGTCTGGAAAGTGTCTCAGAGGCTTAAAATTCTCACAGCACATCGTAAATTCTAAAATTAAAGTGGTTATTCAAATAATGACTGACATGAACTAATAAAAGTCAGTTGCTATTAAAAGGTTAGTAGAACAAAACAATGAGCAGAGGAGGAATTACCTGTGCTATTATAGCTCATATTTCCACAACAATAATTCCAGTTCAACAACAGAATCATGTAATACACACCACACTGCTGCTCAGTTTCTTAAAAGAAAAAGAACAACAACAAAAAAAAGCTTTTTCCTATACCCTCAATAAAACTCAATACTTCCTGAAGATTATCACATCACATTAAGAAACTGATCCAGAAACAGCAAACATTCTTACAAGAGGATGTCCAAAGAAACCAACAAAAAAAGATGAGAAATAAAGAATTACTGTTTTCATGATTAATTCAATTTACTTCTACTTTGCTGCTTCTTTGGATTGCTGTAAAGCTACTGTCTGTGTAATTCAACACTTCCTGCAGATGTCTCACATTAAAAGCCTACCAGCAATCGGGCGTATTATCTCACACAAGCTGCTGAAATGCTTAAGTCGGATAATCAGATTGAATTGTTATTTCGTTTTCACTTCATTATCCAGTTGGACACTGTGTTGATGTAAGCCTTTTGGCTCTGATTTGTCCTCTCTACCTTGTTTTTAGAAACACGAAGCGCAGATTTAAAAGTCGTGTATCCTGTAAGCTGACCCTCAGCGAATCTGTACAACTGCAACAATCTCATTCCCAGCACCGGAAGACTTTCTACACTGAGAAAAACAACATGGAGTCATCATTTCATTTTAGGTTTTAGGTTTGGTTTCTCCACTAAACTCAAATACTTTTTATAATCACCTATTGCCAACTACCTCTACTTTCTGTTTTTTCAAGCACAGTTAAGCTACCATCAATGAAACTCCCAACACTTCCTGCAGATGTTTCATATTAAAAGCTTACCAGGAAAGGGGATGATTATTTCCTTGGAGCTGCTGGAACGTTTTTAATGCGAACACACATCAGCACAGGAGGTGTTTGTGTGAAGTGTGAAGAGTTTTTTTATCGACAGTGGCCTCACACAAATCAAAGAACACCAAAATAGAAGCGACACTGATATTTATTTTTTAAGGAGATTTCTCTCTTGTTGAGAGAGTCTGTGTAGGAATATTCATAAATAACTCTGAAGGAGTATTTTTAGTCTGTGAATACTGGAAGTGAATCTGAAGTGCTTGAGGAGTAAAGGTCCTGGTGATATACAATTTTGATAAAAAGTGCTGCTGTATGCATTATAGATCAGTGCTGAAAGTATATATTATACATAGTGAGGTAGCCCATGTCCAAGACCAGAGACAAAGGAAGACATCCTAAGACTGATATTACCAGGAGACTGAAGATGATCTGAGGAGTATTATATTATTTGATAGAAGGAAATAACATTTATGAACAATAATGTGGATGAAAAGTCTACACAAAACATTATGTGCTCTATGCGCAACTACTTAAATCTATGCGATCCAATTATTTGCCTTTCTCTGCCCTTGGGTGCATACCTTTGGGTTTCCCAGCTGGATGGCTTTTGCAGGCATTCAGCATGGCCTGTTTCTTCTGGACCTCTGTGAGAGAGAAGCCTGAAAATAGAAAAAGAAACAGTATCACTGTGAAGCTTTCTCAGTAAATAGTTATTCTTTCATGGGAAAAAAGTGGAAAACATGACAGAAAACTTAACTACTGAAAGAGAGGTAGACAAGATGCATACAAAAGCAGTTTTGTTTTTTTATACATGACATCAGCTTAAAATATGGAGGAAGAAATGTTAAAGAACAGTAGGATACTGGTGGTGGATATGCTATAGAGGTGAAATAAATTATTTTATATTCTATTATTCTATTATCAGAATCATTTGTATGCAATTTTCTATGTACTGTTTTAAAAGTAATGCAATAGAAGTCATTGAAAGAACATAATATGAAATAAAGAGAGACAGAGTGGCATAGTAAGATGCATCAAAGACAAACAAATCATACACAGCGCACACAGGTCCAGCAGCTCACAACTCCTCACACCTGTTTAATGTTAGAAATAATATCTGATATTGTTTAAATGTACAATTACTGTTCTCCTATTCTGCCTCAGAATCACTTTTAAGTTCAGCTTTCTTTAGAGAAAATAACTGAAGTACCAAAGAGTTCTTTCTAAGAAACACGTTAGAAATTATTAAGAGTACAGCCCTGTTAAATAAAGCATTACCAGAATTCTCAAGCTAAACTGACAGTAGTAACCTGTGTAGCCTGGATTTACTCTTAACATGTCCTTTATTTTCACAATTCTCTCTTGAATGCATATACAATAAGGTGAGATGTGCGCCTTGCAAACACTCACTAAAATGAGACACAGTGTTAACACTTAAAAGCTTAAAAGTCTATAGACTAGTGGACTAGTATAATGTGTTTTTTTATAATCACTCTAAATTCAACCACAGTGCTGTAACCTTTGACCTTTCAACAGACTGACCATCTCCTCACTACAACACAGCAAGCATTTACTGGATGGAAATGGGAAGGACTCAACATCAGTCCAAAATACAAAAAAAAACAACAAAAAAACATTCCTCATAATTCCTAATGTCACAGTGAAGCTGCCAGATAATACAAACCACATAACTCAGGGCAGAAACCTGGCTGTGGCTAATGGAGGAAGCTGAGGTGGAATCACTGACATTCTGCTTGTCCTTTTTTTTTTTTTTTTTGAATCAGCATCATAGATCCATTTAGTGCTGGCAGTCCCACACTTCCTGAGACACCGCCAAGTGAGGATATTAAAGTATTAATGCAGATGTAGTGGAGACAGAAGAAAGGAGGATAGAGATTACATTATAGTTTATGGAAATAGCTCAGTGGTTTGCAGACAAGGAAATGTGGCTGAGAGGTTATGGAGACAATGTCGGTTAAGCAGAAGATCACAGGTTTGATTTCAGAAATCTTTCTGTGTTTTCTGATCATAGCTTCACTTCACTGTATTTTTTTTTTTTAAAGGTGAAAATGACCAGTGTATATATCTGACCTGTCTCGCGGTCATGCTGGACCTGTCTCCTCTCGTCAGCAAAGGCTCGGAGCCAGCGCTGTTTCTGCTCAGGCTTTTTGGCACACAGGAGGTGGACCTCGTCACCGGCTAGCGACCGCAGCTTCAGGGCGTTCTTCACACTGATGTTGAAGTCCTTCTCCTTGCCGTCCTCCACATCTATCACCTCCATGTGGTCCATGTCCATACGACCCTTGTAGTACAGCATGTCCCGGCGCAGTAGGTCCTGCAAAGTCACCAAAGAATCCTTTTTAATAGAACTAAGTAATCAGCTGAACCATCAAGAACCAGCGCTGTACACCCCAAGTATCAAAATAAATCAAACCTAGTGCTCCAACAGTGGTTTGGGTGTTTGATCTGTGGCCTGTATTTTCATACATTCTGAACTCAAGTGCACTACAAAGCCGATTATTTTATATTTCATATTTCCTGGAAGTGATGTCTTTTGCCCACACCAACACGCTTTGCAAATGTTGCACAGTTCAAATTAATGGAAGGTGGACAGCAGGCTGAGAACTCTATGATTTCCACAAATCTTGAAACACGCCACAACTACAAACTGCCCCGTGATGGGTCAAAAGGTGTCATTAAAATTAACTTGCCGTCCACAATTATAGCAACTACGTCTTCAGTATTTCCTTTCCTCTCAGGATTATCACTCTCACATACAGTTGTCAGTATAAACTGTACAAAAAGCCATTTAAAATGCTGACGCACCTTTTTGCAGTACACCATCTGATGGTCAAAGAGGAAAAACATTCTCTGTTGACTCTTGGCCTGAGGCTGGGACAGCTTGGTCAGCTCCCCTGAAAAGATGAGATCAGAGCTCCTGCTCAGGACGTCTTCACCCTGCATGGATCCAGACACACACACACAGACTGTTACTTGCTGCAATCAGAATGAAACCATTTCAGAAGAAAGACAGACAGATGCTTGGTGCCACACCTCCCAGTCCTCTATGGAGCTCTGCCACTGGGCGATCTTGTCAATATTCTCAAGACGCCGTTTCCTCTCGTTGATCAGCCTTGCCACGTTCTTCATGGCATTCAAGGCTGCCTCCACATCTTTATAGTCTCTATAGATCAGAGAGTGACATCAAGTTTAATGGATAAGTCAGATCATATTCTATACATTTCTTATAGGCAACAAATTCAATGAAAAGACTGAAACAAACAATGAATGTAAGAGAAAGCAAGAGAATGAATGAGCAGTGACCCAGACAATTACACAAGTGACATGTTTTGTTTTGACTCAATCCCACATATGCCATCATGCTGCCCCACACACTTTATTGATTAATTGATTTACTTGATTAATCTAACACTGAAAATAGGCCTTCCTTCTATTTGAGATTAAATCTGCTGTATGGTTTAATGAGGGTGCATTCACTTACAAAATCATTGTTTAAAGATAAAAAAAATAAAATAAGTTTCAAGTTCAAAATTATGGATTTAGACTGTATCCTTCCATACCACTGAGATTTGGCCTTTCTCTGGAGCAAAGAATGAGTGATGGTTCAGTTTGACATCTGCACATATGTGCACCAATGAATCTCCTTAAAGAGCATGCAGTTACCTGTGCTGTGGGTTGGTGTATTTGAGCAGTTCAGCTAGCTGCAGTGGGTACTTGCAGATCTTCTGAACTGGAGTGAGCAGGAAGCCATCCAAGGAAATGTCGATCATCTTCTGGAGCAACCGGCAGGCTTCAAAGAAGAACACGTACTTGTTGACTTTCATCAGCTTAGAGAGCTGGACGCAGGCATTGGGGTGGTTGTTGCAATACTCTGAATAGATCTGGAAATCTGTTTGCTACACATAAAAGAGAACAAAAGAAAGGGTTATAAGCAAGAGAACAGTTTGGGTGACTGTGAATACAGAGTAAATAAGCTGTCAGTTTATTAGGAAACCCTATGTCTGATACATCCTACAATAAATCCTCCCTTAATGAAGATTATAATGTTCAGTTTTTTAATGTGTTACAGAAGTGTTTATTTATTGTGTGAATTTACTGTATTTGCATTATACTATTATTTTGTCAACCCCATTCAAATCGATGAGAATTGGCCCAACAACTGATACACCTCTTTGTATAAAGCAATAAAGTTCAACAGCCTCTTTAACACAGTTTCAACAAAAAAACTGAACAGCATTGCCTTCATGAAGGTAGGATTTACTGCAAGTTGTAGAAGTATAATTTTTAGCCAAGTGTTCCCAATAAACTGACAACTGAGTCTATGTCAACATTTGCTTGAGGGTTTTAGAAAATGAAATGAAAGAGGCATAATAAAGAAGCAATGTGGAGTGAAATGACCCAGAAGACATTGCCCCTGAGCTGCCATTTCTTTCATACAGTAATATTCCTCTGATAGCAGTATTAGAAATACTATTGCTGAAATACATAGACTCTCTGCAGGTTTTCTGGATTCAAGCTGTATTTGGTTGACTTCTGTGACTCAGCTTACATGCTCGAGGAAGCAGCAGCCTATCTCACTGAGGTGTGGCTGCTCCTTGTTGAACTTCTTCTCCAGGCCTTTCAGGAACTTTCTCTGGAATCGGTAGATGTCTTCAATATTGCCAAAGATGGTACGAAGCTGCTCTTCGTTGAACATGTCTGTCCTCTTGCGGCACTGTTTGATATAACCCTTAGGGAAACAGAAACAGGATCAGAACCTGCTGTGTAGACTTTTTACTTTATTTATTTATTTATTTATGTATTTTTGCTGATAAGTCCATATACTCCTTATAACAAGTAACATAATAAGCGCATGAGAGAGCCAACCTCACCACAGCAATGCCAGGACATTTCTGCGATAGTGTGGTTCGTGGTTCAGGTTCTTTAATTACACGGTGTGAGCTCCGTGTAGACATTTGAGTTGAATTATCTTATACATTACACAGGAGCTGACACCTGTGTAAGCAATTAATACACAATACCTAAGACTGCTGACCATGTCTCTTGCATTGCTTTGACTACTCAGTCTATTCAAACATATCTTACAGAACAAGTTACTCAGTGTTGTGTTGGGTTTGATCCCAAAAGCTTGCGTTGGCAAACAGCACTTCCAACATCTAAGGTGGTTACCATGGAAGACTGACAACAAAAACTCCCTGGTTCTGTTTTTATAACCATGAACCACATTAAGCATCTTTAAGAGCTGGTGCTGCAGACTTGTGCTTGACAAGGTTTAATACCAGCATGACTCTGTGTCCCCTTAGGTTCTGTAGTTTCAAGAGCTAACATAGGTAACTATCATAATTCAAAATGGGAAGCTTGGCTGGCTATCCCTGCATGCATTTATTATTATTATTATTTATTTATTTTTTTTGGGATGTTTAACTTTTAGGATTCAAACCAATGCAATATATACTAATATCATGTAAGATAGCTACCTGGTCACCTCCTTCATCTCTGCATTCTCTGCTTTAATAACCACAATGGAAATAATGTTTGAATTTTATTGTGTCAGCCTTGACGTTTTTGAAGTGTGTGATTTGATCTCCTCCGCCCTCTCATAACAAAAACTCAAATTTATGGCTATGTTAGTTTCACCAGTGAGATAGTTACAAATGTAGGATTCAGTCTAATCATTTAGAACACTGGTTAAGCTTTTGACTTGACTGACCGGCCAGCCAATCAGAAAAGAGTGTTTTCCATGGTCATGGTAAAGAAATGGATTTATTTGAACTGGTGTATAAACAAGACTGCAAATGACTTGACAATAAATGTTTTACATCAGGTTTTCACGTGATCTAATCCACACCTCACAGATGTCTTTCAGGTGCTTGATGTAGTCTCTCTCCGTGCTCATGATTTCATTGATGACGTTAGTTCTCATCTGCTCTTTGCAGGGTAAACCAGGTCCCAATAACAAGCCCAGTCCTGCCTGGTCCTCCTCTCCTGTGTGCGCCTCCTCCAGGTGGGCCAGGTACTCCTCCATGGGCTCATCCTGGTTCACACGCAACTGTAGAGAACACCGGTAACTGTCAAAACTGCAGGAAGAATTCAGATTTTCTGACTTTCATTTCCCTCCTGACAAAGCTGACACTCTGTCAAGACATTCAGGTCAAGGTTTTTTTTTTTACTTTAGACCCTTGTGCAATAACATAGCATATAGAGGATTCATAAAAAACAAAAAACAAACTCTACTTCAGCATATTATAGAAATATTGTTAACAGGATGGGGCTACACATTACTCAATCTGCCAGTATTTGCAGCAGCTGCAGTCATTAATCAAACGGTGTAATTAAAAGCCATGTGGCCAGTAATTTCTGTCTCTTCCAGCAGGACAGAGTTTGTCTCACCCGCACAAAGCTTGCAGGAAACCAGCCCTCGCTGTCCATGATGCGACCCCACCACCACTCCTTGTTAGTGGCATCCACTACTTCGATGACATCACCGGCCTTGAAGCCAAGCTCCTGGTCATCCATGGTGACATGGTCCCAGAGTGCTTCGGCGTACACCACACTGCCATCGCTGATCAGCTGCAGGGGAAGTGGCACAGAAAGGACACAGGTCAGGATTCTATTAGCTGTTCTATTATAACACGGTATAGTAAGGAATTGCTGCACAAGATATGCTGTAATGTCACACACCCTCTAACCTTCAACCAGTTATCTTCCTCTGCTATTGTTTCCCTTCAGGCTGACAAATTATGAGCAGTGTTTTACCCCAATAAGTGAGACTGGAGTTGTTTGACGCTTGGCTTGGACTTGGAAACACAGCATTACGGTAGGATGACTTTCAGGTTGGGCGCAGACTTTTCAACTTACACTCTAATTTCTGAGGCTCTCTTAAGCACAGAGGTGCTTCAAGCTAAACGCTAAAGTCAGAAGGCTAACATGGTAACATGCTGATGTCTAGAGGCTATAATGTTTACCATATTTACCATAGTTGAATGTGTTAGCATGCTAAAATTAGCAGTATTAGCAGTGAGATTAGCAGTAAACACAAAGTACAGCTGAAGCTAATGGGAAGCTCTGCAGGTTTATGGTCATAAACCAAAATACTGAAAGGAACAAAATTTTGATCACCACAGTAATTAATGAATGTCTGAACCAAATTAAATGACAATCCAGCCAGTTGTTGAGACATTTCACTCACAGCTATAAATGTAAATCTGATGCCAGCACTAGATGAAATGTCAGATGATCACCAAAGTCAGTGGGATTCATCAATGCTAAGATATTTCAGTTCCAAGTGTTGAACCTGAACATGACTTTAAAACAAAAGTTGCTTATACTAAGTATTTGTTTGGACTGATTACACCAACATGATTGAGAAGAACCTTCACAGGCAACATTAAAGGGGCACTCCACCAATTTTATACAAAGGTCAGTTTTATCATCAAGATTGGTTCTACTCAACACTTATATGATGTCCTCTGTGATGATGTGATGCCATAGGGGTTATCTCATCTTGGGCTTGCTAACTTCACATTTATAAGACAAAGCCTCCATTATAAATTGGGGGTATTGCATTTGAAAGACATAGGTGTTTACCAGACAGGGAGAATATGTAAGATCTAGTGTTTTTGGATACGCATCAGCAGGAATGGAGCAACAATATCATTAATTTGCAGTGCTGTTTCTGTTTACCCTATAAATGTTAGTCCAATATTCATTCTTTCAGCTCAGTTTTTGGTCTCTACCAACTCCTGAGAAAAATATCTGGCTCTGAAGCAGCTAAATGCTCCGCTGTGTTCACCTCTGTCCGATGTTTGGTGTTGAGTGGGTAGTGCACAGTGGGAAAATAACGCTTTGACAGTGGTGAGAGTGAACCAAAACAGTAAAGTTGTGGGCTGCTCTGTCTTTACAAATGCCAAAAAAAAAAACTACCTTAAGTCTTTTGACTTCTGAGTAAGGTTTTAAAGGAATCTATTGTCCATTATCAGCTTTGAAAATCCAACAAAAACTTAAGTATTCAGTAATTAGAAACATTATTTGGACCGAGAGTTGTGGCATTTTTTTAAAAATTGGCAGCAGTGCTAACAAGTCATAGTGTGATGTAATATCAGTTAGCCCTCTATCTGCAAAAATAATGGGTAATATCAACATTGGTGCATAGTGTGAACTTGATAACACTGGTATCATACAGTGTGTGTATTTGGAACACAGAGAAGGTCTGCTCAGTGCAGCCTGTGTTGAGATTGAGGTCAAGGCTGCAGGCAGACCCGGCAGACATTCAGAACACAAAGGTCACCCTGTGGCCCCATAGTGTTTTGCTGTATGTGCCATTCAGGTTTGACTGTAGCAAACTAGCATGGAGATACAGTATAGGGTGAAGATAATGTGCAAGATATACTGTAGAGGAAAGGGATGCAAAACCAGAGTGAGGCCAGAAGGAGACGGAGCCAGTGATATGGATGAAAACACTGCAGTGGTCATATTTCACACCGTCTCATACACACCACGAGTTTCACTGCGTCAACATGGCCCCAGGCTCCACAGAGGCCATCCATTATGCTGCTCAGCCTCTCACTTCTGTAGAGGCACCACAAATCTTGCTGGACCACATCAGCCCAGCATCCCTCTTCTCTGCAGTCTCATCTCTTTCAGGGATAGAAGAGAAAGTCTGGGATGTCTTCACACTACCTCACTAGTGGTGTTAAGGACATAGTCGTTTTATTTTTCTCTCTGTAATCTGGCTCCCAGCTCCACTGATCCATCATGGCGATGAAGAAAACAGACGATGTGGCTGTTGCTAAGCAACACACCCACACCATCTTGCCTCTCTGCTGCCTTTCTCTCCAGATTCCTCTTTGACTACATGGCACCACGATATCCTCTCATTAAATGTCATAATGGTAAATTGCTACATACAGCTTGTTGTAAACAGGTCGAGCATTATGACAGTGCTTACATGACAGGTCACTATCTCAGTGTTGTAACAGTTTCTAATTAACACACATGCATATACACACACTCACACAAGCTGCTGTGTCCTGGTTACATCTCCCTCTGATTCTGGTGTGAGCAACTGAACAGGGCATAAGCAGGTCTTTTCTGGCCTTGAGGGCCTCATGGGTCAGAGATAAGTTTTTTCTGGACATACACACAGTACATATAAATTTATGATTTGAATTAAACCTGTGAAAATAAAATACTGTTTGATGTTTAATGTATTGTATTAAATATTAAATGTAATCTATGCCAAAAAAATTCTAGTATCAAGCTTGATTTTCTGACTCTTTTAGATCCCTTTTTCCTACAGAACTCTAATGTTATGTTATTACAGTGAAAACAACGTGAGCAGGAAATATCCGTCTGATGAACTGCTTACAGTTCACAGACACATACAACCTATGCTAATGGTACCAAATGAACACTTTATTTTGACGGATCATTTACCAAATAGATTGGGAACAGCTGGTATATTTCATATCTTAGTGATTAGTGACATATTCAAGTGATGCTCTCAAAGAGCTCTTAATGATAAAATAAATAAGCTAAACTGTAAGACGATGTGACCCAATGTGAGACAAAACCTGCTGGGTAGAGGTGAAGAGCGCCACAGCGTGAAGCACAGTGGTGTTTTTGTTGTTTTTTTTCTCTGCAGGCACTTACCAAAAGTGTGTACATTTTCATCCATTTTTAAAGCTGCAGTAAGTGCCTAAGTGAATAATATTAAGAGTGTTGGAAACAAAGTCACAGATACACAGTCATGAGATATCATTAGCTTATCATATTCTGGTGATGGCTAACAGTTTCCTACAGACATGGAGCAAAAAATACCATACTGCAGGCCATCTAATGAATCTAAATTCAATATTCATGCTCATTTTACCTCTATCAGCCCAGACACCAGCCAGGTTCATCAAATGACCATTTTAAGAGCAGTGATCATTTGCTTATCTATTTATTTGTGGATTTTAATGTGACTACTTCCTGTTTCACTTGCAAGCACAAAGCTCCTGTTCTCCAAGACAACAGTCTCTCATACCTGTGACATTAATAATATCACAGGTATGAGACATGCTTGTTATGATGGCTCATATTGTAAATACAGCACTAATCCCACTCACTTTTTGTTTCCTAAAATTATTACAGTTGTGTGTACTTTCAAGGTTTTTCAACGACTGTTAACATACTATCAGTGAAACTTGTTTCAAATTAAAAGCCTTGCAGTGTCCCCAAGAGCAGAATCCCTCCATTTCCTGGTAGGCTTATAGGAAGTATTAGATTTCAGTGACAGTAGATTAACAGGTCTTTATAAAACAGCAAGTGGAAGGGCTTGGAAGTAATTAGCTGCAATTTAAAAGTGTAATGAACTGAATCTGAATTTATGAAGACAACAGGTAACCATGGCAGTGAAACAGCCAGTGTTGAGGTTGCATCGACAGCAAACTAACGCAGGAAACTAACACAGGACAACAAAGAAAATAAAAATGTAAATTGGGAGTAATGGCCTGTGTCTAATATACAGTAGGCCTGTTTCAAATAAGTTGCAGTTGAGGTAAATAAAGGTCCTGCCCACAAATCCTATCTGAGCCTGTGAATTTGGAGCAGGTTACTGATGAATATGATGAATACGAATGAATTTGTCGATTTGATGCAAACATGATGGCAGGATTTTTTAAAATGTTCTTCGTGGTGTTTGCTGATGGAAATGATGTCAATTAAGTAATCCCACTTATCTGTGGCAGGAAATAGGAGAATATGTGAGAAAACTGGTGTAGATCCATTCAGTAAAAGTCAATATTTCCATATGGAGATTACTGTAAACTGTCTTGGTGTCTTTTAGCTCTAGTCTCTGACCTCAAATGCTGTATCCTGAGATGCCAGCTCTATTTACCTGGACAAATTACACTGCAGACTAATTTAGCAATTTAGCAACAGCAGCTAATGTTAATGTGTCGATGCACTCCACTCCAAATATTAGCTTGTACTAGCGTCTGTCTACTTAGACAGAAATGGTTAGCTGATTAAGCATCACTAACAGGTTGATATTTATATTATTCTACATTAAATTATATATGTTATATTTCATGAATATTCTATTATATTGTACCAAATCAATGAGCAGGTCAGATCAGTACACAAATTAACCCTGTCTAATCAGTTCTGTTGAAACTGCCAAGTTGTATGTTGAGAACACAATCAGCCATGGTTATCTAAGAGCAGAGGAGCTGTAACAGGGTCACCACAGAGTATGTTACATCACCTGAAAGCCCTCTATTATACTACTGTTGCTTTTTACGGTTTGGTTCCTCCAAACCAGACAAATAAAACAAAACAAACTAAGTAACAATCAGAAACAACTTATTCTGCTACTTAAAACAAACAAAAAATTCTATGAAAAATCTGTATATTGTGTGGATTATCCACATTAACCACAGTTTCTGGATGAGATGTTACTATATCTTATTTCTCTGTGCCACAGAGCTCCAATGTTATTACTATTGAAAACACATCAGTCAGCCACACTGTTGCACTGGGTGACAAATTCCTTCATTAACACACACTGTTCGTTTTGACTCAATGCCAAATAGCTTCATGCTGCCTGAAATACTCACTATAGCACTAAATGTCCCCAACAAATGCACTTGTTCGAGTACTGTTTGCTAAAAAACTATAGAGACCAGTTGTTTTATGGAATTATGGCGCTTATAAAGTCATATATACTGTTTTTAAAGATTTATGTCTTCAGTAGGACTGACATAGTATGGAAGTCAGAAAGTACTGAGAGACAGACCATCGTGTGTATTTATAAGATTTGTTGATGGTTAGTAAAACATAGAATAACACAAGCCTTATCCTCCAGGAACCACAACCTAAATCAATTAACTCTTTTATATTCATGTGGAGACTGAAATGACAGAACCAGATGTTTGAAAACCTGGACAAATCGAACTAAAACGATTTAGACGAAGAGTCATTACTAGAGGTATTGGAGAAAGAAATGCTTTTCTATAGATCAGATGAATCCACCTTTCATAGGCTCCTGTGCTGATATAGAGCAAATTCCTTGTTATGTATCTGAGGACACACATGTACACACAGTATCGATTCTCACTCTAAATGATCTTCCTTCTCCTCTTCGTAGTACCTGTGTTCTGTTGCTGCCATGTTGGACACCCATCAATCCCAGCAGCCCCGCTGATCAACAGGGCAGTCCTCCTCTTCTTCTTCGGGTCCCTCTGTGTTTCAGTTCAACTGGTCTTTTCCTCCATCAAGAAGTATGTTTGTATGTGTGTGTGTGTTTGTGTGAGAGGGAGCGTGATGCGTGCGTATCTGTGTGCGCTCTACTGGAAGGCCAGCAGGAACATGAGCACCACATTGATGATGATGAGCAGCATCATGATGAGAAACACCACCACCTTCTGGGTCTCTGGGGGGAGGTTGCAGCGCAGCATGGTGCTGAAGAATCCCATCCTCTGCCTGCTCCACCTCCCCGAACCACTGCCGCGAGCCATCAGTCCCCTGGCCTCCTCCTCTTCCTCCTCCTCAGCACCGCCGCCCCTCCCCCGTCGCCTTTCCCTCAGTGCCGAGCCTCCACACCACACCGCGTCACCTCGCCCTCCTCCTCGACTATCTCCGTCGATGTCCTCTAGTGCTG
Organism: Lates japonicus; assembly: GCA_033238685.1. NCBI lineage: Eukaryota > Metazoa > Chordata > Actinopteri > Centropomidae > Lates > Lates japonicus. Next base: position 53,832 of record BRZM01000618.1, read on the forward strand.
CTCTCCTCCTCCGCTCGGCTCTGGCGGTCGCCTCCTCTGCTTCTCCTGCCACTTTGCCGATGCCCAGCGTTGCCCCGGCCTGCCAGTGGAGGCTGGGTGCCTATCTGAGTCAGGGTGTCTGAATCTGTGCTCTGTGAAGCTTTTTGCGTGTTACGTGCTGAGCATCCCTCCCCCCCTCCTCCTTTACTCCCTTTTTTCTCTTTGAGGAACAGGCACCTCCCCTCTCTTTCTTCTTTCTGTCTTCCACCGATTTTGTCTTTCTCTTCCTCTTGGTTCCTCTTCTCTCTCTCTTGGTCAGGATGTCAGGATGAAAGACAGAGGACGGGATGCTGCATCTCTCCGGTTCATGCTCATGCCTCCTCGTCTCTTCCTTCCTCTTCCTTTTATCCCTCTGTCCTTTTGCTTTCTGGCTTGTTCTTCTCTCACTCTAGCCTACATATGCTCAGTCCTTTCTGCCTCTAAAAACAACCGAACATTTGTTCTCCCTCTCTTTTTGTCCTCTTCTATCTCTCCGTCTCTGCCCACCTTTTCTGTCCGTTACGCTCTTGCTTAAAATGGTGCTCGGTGTTCTGCCTGGAGCCGTGCTGCCTCAGCCATCCATCTAACTACCAGGATCACCCTCTTTTCTTTTTTTTCTCCCCCCCTTCCTTCCTTTCCTTTTTTTGTGTGCCCACCCTTGCATAGCCGGCAGCCAATCAGGATGCAGGATGTGTCAGCGTATCCTGGATACCAGAGTAGTTGAGGCAGGGCCATAGCAACCTCTGGGAGGGTGAGGTGGGGGTGGTGGGTTGCTGGGATGAGAGGGACAGAGGGAGGGGTATGATGGAGGCCATGCAGAATAATGGATGGGTCTCAAGGGAAAGGGGGGATAGTGTGTGTTTGTGTGTGTGTTCATGTGCAGGGATGCAAGATCTAATGCTATTTGCTGCATTCATATACATTTACAACGATCTGAGAGTGATAAGATCTAAAAAAAAAAAAAAACCTCAGTAACTTCCTAGACTACAGCTAAGGACTGTAGTTTTTATGAAAGGTTAGTAAAACAGGAGGAAAGTGCAATTGTTGGGGACTATTACATTTGGTGCTCTAGTGGGTATTTCTGGTGTTATACCATTTTCTGTGACTGTTGGAAAGTGTGACAGCAGGTGGTGCTCTACTGATGCAAGTTAGACAGCATAAGTAGTTGTTAATGTTTTTAAGTCTGTAAAACAGGCGAAAGAAAGGCTACTAAAGTACCTAATAATATTCAAATATAGCATATTTTATATGCTACATCATATAAATTGCTTTTGTTGGAGCTTATTTCCTGAAATAATTCAAAACCTAATGAAAAAATCCCACTGGCTTTTTGTCGAGGGAACCAGGGTGATGCTAACCTCAAGGTTGATCTACAATAGCTTGTCACCCCTGCACTACTCTACTAATACAACAAAAGACCATTTCAGTGTGCATATGGACAGATTGTTTTAAGCTAGACTTGAAAAAAGTGCACCTATGCTTTAATTTTTGGACAACAAATGGAGTCCTATGGCACAAATCAGTAAAATATATCAGGCTTTGGACACACTAGGTAGGGTTAGCAATCATAATCTAATGCACTTTTATTCAAATTCAGGAATATCTCCTCATAGTCTGCTAGCTGCACCCTCTGTGTGTGTGCTGAAAAAAATCAGACCTTGGCTCTAGAACTGGGATATAAATTAAGTGGATCGGTGCAGTCCATTCCAGTCAACCATGGCGTCCTGTGCTTGTGCACAAGAGGTGGGAGGGTAAAAAGGGGGTTATGCTAACACTACAGAGCAGAGACGGGGTACTGACAGATAAGCAGCCTAAGAGGAAATCAACAGAAGAATATAAATTTACAAAGAAAGGCTTGACAGAGCCAGTAGGGAAATGTTGTTTTGTCCTGTTTGTTACTGTGTAATGTTATTAAAACTAGGAGGAGAGTTTTGAGTATTGCTACCTGTAGCGATTCTGCTAGCTCCGCTATCTCAATCTCTAACTCTTGCTAATTTTTTCTTTGTCATGTTGTGGATGTTGTATTTGTGTGCATGTTGTTCCTATGATGATGTTTTATTTTAGGTTTGTTTTACTTCAGTTATGAACAAGCCGACGCCCTCAATTCTGCCATTTTCCTCCTTGGCCAGTTAGTGTGGGTTTCCTTGGCGATGTGCGTCCACAAGTTTGGGTGGCGGAGCATTAAAGGGAGGGGTGTGTTTGTTTTGCTGCTGAGTTCGAATTTCAAGTCTTTCTCCTGGATGCCTTACTCTGCCTTTAATCGAGGATCAGTAGTAGCATTTCCCATGATTATGTGTCCTTTGTCCAACAAACGTGTAGCAACTGACCTGGGAAAGTCAGTGAACTGTTGTTTTCCCTGGTTCTCTCCACGGACCTGACCTCAATATGCAGGTGGAATCACCACAACAAACCTACAACATGCTCCTCTCAGTCATTTCCATATGTTCATTTGACATGACAGATTAATGTCAGAAAAAAAACAGGTCCACCATAATTTCCCAGAGCCTGTTGTGACATGTTAAAATTGTTGTTTGGACTAACAGTCAAAACCCAAAGACACTGAGCTGACAATGATATAAAATCAGGGAAAGAGAGATCTTCACATTGGAGGAGCTAGAACCTAGGGCTGCACGATTCTGGACAAAATGGGAATCACAATTTTCTTGCTTAGACTTGAGATCACGATACAATCTTCACTTTTCACAGCAGGGCTGCTTATTATGGCACAACACCAGCACTTCAAGCTTTTCTTTCTTTCTTTCTTGCACAACCTTTGGACATGTATTTTTTTGTGCGTTTTCTATGCGTAAGATGATAGAACACTGTTGTTTGCTGGTGTCTCTCACTTGCTCTCACTGGGTTTATTTTCCTTGCTGCTCTGCATGACGTGGTGTAATGCAGCACTGTCATTTGTTGAGGGAGAAAGTGGGAGTGCTTGTTTTGATGCAGCTGATACCCCGGTGAAAATGCAGCAGAATCATCATTTAAAATACCATTATGAGGTATGAATGAAGAATCGGTTTTAATAGTGAAATATTTCACAAGAACCGAGAACAACCACAAACAAACAACGAACGCAGCAGCCTGCCACTGCAGGCATCTCACATTACACCACACCTTTATGAGTGTCCACTGACTGAGTCTTCCTCTCCTGAGCTGCAAGGGCAGTCTACTAAAAACCATACAGCGTCTTTTTGCTGAGATTTTAACTCCTTATGTTCCTAGATAACAGACATCACTGACCCACAGGATGGCAGTAAAGGGCTGACTCTGTCTGGTCTATCAATATTCTCTGGGAGAAGAAGAAAACTGCTGCCTGGATATCTGTTTTGATTGGCTGTCAGTCTGTCACTATCAACTAATCCAGCAAAGTGTAGACTAAATGCTGCAGAATGAGGGAGAAGGGGCAGAAAACAATAAGTAAATGATTTCTTACCTGAATTCAGTGGCATTACCAACATTATTAAATTGTTTGGCAGTACCCCTTCCAGTCCAGAAAACCTCAACAAGCACCAGCTTGGTAATAACTGAGGGAAACTCAGATTAACTTAATATTACAAAATATATACAGACATCAACTATTTTTTGAAATGTCACATCGTGAGTCCTGAGTATGTATCTGCTCTGTAAATCACATTTTACTGAGATTGTGCATAAGCAATATCCAGAGCAGGTATCCATGACAACCAAATAATCCAGCAACCTCAGAGATTGTTTTGCCTCCTCTTAGCCAAAAGGCAACCAGAGCCATTTCAGTCCTCTGCAAGGAGCGGGCTCTGTTTCCTCCACTACAATTGTAATGCTGCATTTGGTCAGGACTGCACACTCCTACTGGATATACTACTACTAAGTAATCATTTTTTCACAGCCTCTTAGTTTATGCCATTTCCTATCAGTTCAGGTCACCTAAGAACAGCCGTGAAACAAATGTAATCAAATCTCCAAGGGCAGCGGTAATTGTTTTAAGGACAAGCAGATTTTTTATGAACAACGGACAGAAAGCATCTGGATATGGACACTTTCCCTCTCAGTTGAGGAGAGGTGAACCAACTCATTCTCTGGGGGGACAGACTCAACAGCTCAAGTCTGCAGAGGCTCCAGATTGTTTGTTTATATGTTTGTGTGTTTGTTTTGTTTAACTGTAGTAATATTTGGTGGTTTCAATAGTTTTTCAATGCAACAACTTTTCGAGATGAGAAAGGAGTCTGGACAGGTTGAATTCACCCCCAAAACAAAAGACATTGGCCCAGATAAAAAAGGATAAAACATCAAATACCTATGACGTTGATATGATATGATCACATAATAAGCCTAAATACAGTTGCTTTAATCATCAACCTAAGCCACTAAGTTTTAAATTTTCTGGGTGGATTATGGTGCTTCTAAGCACAACCCTGGTAAAAATCAATCATTCGGCAGGAGAGGCTACACCTCCATGTTGCCTACCTCGTTGATGGCTAGCTGCTCCCCTCCGCCTCCTCCTGGGTGTCCAAAACGATGTCCGGAACTGCGAAACTCTTCGTAAAGCAAATCCTCTTCGCTTCCCAGCTCGTCTCCGAGCCCCGCCTTCTCTGAAGCTCCATCAGGAATAACCACCGCTGGGACATGGAGGGAAGGGGAGGACAGGGGAGAGACAAAAGATAATTTAGTATGATAACATGAGTTTTTACTTTGGCTTGAAACTGAGGGTGTTTGATGAGTTGATTTATATTTTTCACAGGAGCAAACCAATAAATAAACCATGAGGTAGGGTTCAATACCCCTGCATACATACAACAATGCAAGAATTTACTAGCTACTGTATTATTTGAAGAAAGATAAAAAGCCTGTCTCAGTTTATGTCCCAGTAGTATTTAGTGAGACAACAGAGACCATAAAAGGAATATTTCAGGTGAGACAGAAGAGGCACAGATCCATGTCCATGTGTCCAACGTTTCTGCTCTTTTTCCATTGATGTTATCATGTCATTACTGTAAATTAAAGTCCTGTATGGATTTTACTTGTCAGATAAAATTAGACCAGTGGAGACATCCCCTTGGGCTGTGAGAACATCTGAGCAGAATTTATGATGGCCTGTTTCTAATTATATATTGACATTTTTTATACATCAAATAATTAACTAATAAATTCAAACAAACCAAACAAACGGGAGGCGTCAGATCAGAAAGAGGCTTCAGGGTGACACACCGTCATAGCTACAAAAATTAATCTTAGGCCTTCCATTACTAAATGTGCCTCAGCATGTGCAGGCAAAAGTATGTCATTACTGTCACTGCTGGCTGACAATCAGCTGTGAAAAAGATGTGACAGTGCAGCTGAGCTCTGGGTGGGGCAGACACCCCCAGTGGCTATGTGTTACTGTGCCAAAAAAAAAAAAAAAAAAAAAAAGTAATAACCAGGGCACAGAAATCTCTACTGAACTCTGTCATCATCCCATCATCTATTGACAGCTCCTCTCTGCAACTGGACAGGGCTTTAATATCTTAATATTATTATTATGTCTGCTTACAAATCTGGCCTTGTCACAAATTAAAATGGTATAGTGGACATGACAGGCACTGATTGATATTTTTCCTATTCAAATGATTATTGGAGAGTTGCAAAGCTACTCTGTGCTTACATTTGTTCATATAAAGAAGACATACAGAAGACTGCATCAACCTCTTTTTTTATATTTGTATTCAGCTATAAAAGAAAATATGACCACTACAGATAATATGTCATTTTGTAATTGGTTAAGTCATCCAACTGTAGTCTCTAAATGTAAGCATATTTGCAACCAAGCAGCCTTTGTGTTATTTGAACAAATTGCTATAACATTATTTTTCATCATTCATGTCATTTTCATCTCCAACACAGTCTTATACATGCATACATACGCATATAATACAGGTGACAATTGTGCAGATTTGAGTCTGTGGGTGGGTCATTTTGGTGTCACACAACACTACATGATTATCACTATTTGTACTCTGTATCACCTTTATTCTACACTTTTACAGGATCATACTATATTAGCAATCTATAGCAAGTCAGTAGTTACACACAAGGCAACTGGATATAAATAAATGGTAACAGCTAATTGCTATATAACATGTAGTTGTGTGGTGCAAACCATTTTAATTTAGTACTGCCAAACTCTACTTAGCCTAAATTTAACAGTGTTTACTAAGTTTGAACTTATTAACAGTTGTTGTTACCAACTAATGAATAACCTGCAGACATTTTACAGCATTAGAACATTTACTGAACTGTTATCAGTGGTCTCAGGCACCCAGGGTCGCAGCACCTGTCAAAAGGACATAAGTTGTAACCATGGAGTCTTTCCCATCACTGCCTTCCTACACGAGCACAGCGTTATCCGTGGCAACACACACCCACATACCAGGAGCACAATGGAGAAACGACAACAAAGTTTTTCAATATATACAGGTCTGGTGTTGCTCATCTATTTTTAGCAACACTGGCTACTGGCCAGTAAAGTCATTCACATCGATATGATATGGTAAGATTAAAATAATGCTGATATTCTGTAAGTTTGTTCAAAATGAAAATAAAATAGGCACCACAATATCTCCAATCAGCAGCCTCATTCCATACTAATGCAAAGCTTTCACAGAGAGCATGCTTGTGTTCCTCTCATTCCAGAAACATCCTCTGAAGTGTCTGAACTCACCATTTTGGCTACCTGGCTGATAGCTAAAAATACATTGCTGTCACACCTCATCATAGGCGTCACCCTTAGCTACACCTCGCGCCGACAGCTGTTGCCACCGGAGGATGTATCGTGGTGACAAATCCACCGTGGAGCAGGGAGAGACGGATATAATGAAGAACACAAAGCCCCCTGGGCAGCGTGGAAAAGATACGCAGAGCAAAGAGTCAGCTCTTAAACAATGCACAATAAGGCGCCTTGAGGACAGTGTATTACAAGTGAATGGGGAGCTTCTTTTTTTCTCCTCAGTCAATGCGGACGGTAAGCAGTCCTCTACAATGAAACATCTGGCACAGCATACTGAAGATATTGTCCTCTTGTGAATAGAAACTGCAGCAACTTACACATCATGTAACGCTATAATGTAACATCACCATCACCTCACTGCCATCACTGGAACCGTGAAAGTTGCGGGTGCTGCCCTCATGGGGGCAGTGTAGGACACCTGACTGGTCGTGTGATGCTGTGGAAAGATGGAGGGCTCCAGGTATTGACCGCCCTTTATTTATGTGCAGAGGATGCTGCAGTCTAGCTTACAGCTAGCACGGAGGGGGGTGAAAGGAGGGACACCACCGAATTCTCCAACAACTGCCTACTCTTCTGGTGGGGCTTCTTAACAGCATGGCAATATCAAAACTAGCTTCATCTCACATTATAACACCCTATTCAATATAAAGATTTGATTGCAATATTATATTTGATAAAGAGAGCAGAATAAATCAGTGAGACCCGGTGCAACATATTCACGAATCACAATAAATTCAACATAACCCTTTCCGCAAACATGCTAATGACAGTTTGTTTTCAAGTGCAATAAAATAAGTGCAGGAATGTTCTAGCTCAGGCAAAATCAGCAAAATTCATGTCCATCAAGAAATCCAATAACTCTTTCAGCAATCAGCTGTCATCCCACACTGACTCTGACAACAGCTCGCCATCATGGCTAGAATTAAACAGTTAAGGGCCCCAGGGCAGACATTAGCTGTTGTGTGTATTCTGCTGGTGCCTCTAAGTTCCTATTCAGTAGGAATACTCTCAACACAACCCGCTTCATTATATGTCGAGACAGACATTGTCAACATGCACTCAATACCTGTCTCTTCAATTGCAGTATACTAACCATGTTTCATGTACCAGCTAAATCAAATTGATATTTGGTGTGACCACACTTGCAGTTCTGTGGATTAAGACTGTCTCAATTGATTCTTCATGTGCCTACCAGACTGACTTGATGATGAGATCAGGGCTCTGTGGTTGCCACTACCATCTGTATGGGACTTCTGCTGCTAAAGATAGTTCTTCTACAACTCTGATTGTATGTTTGGAGTTATTATCATTGCCTGAGGAATTGAATTTGGGACTGATCAGACGTCTCCCTGATGGTATTGTGATGGATGAGAATCTAAACATCTAAAATGCTTAAACTGTTGCACAGTTCTTATATTGAGGATCTCTAACACAAAACTTCAAAATAACACTTAACATATGGCACCTGCAGACATTTCATTGACTTCATTTCAATATTTGCTGGAAGTAGGTGATACATTATTCAAAGTGACATTTTAGAACCATTGCCATTTTTAATACTGGACCACTGTCAAATAAACACAAAACTAAAACAAACAAATCCACAATTCTATCGCAACAAAGCAATACAGTTGCTTGGTATTGATCGATTTCTCTTTCTCTGTGCCAATCCCTCTGCAGACATACAATATAAAGGTTGTAGTGTTTCCTCTGATCTGACTGATAATAACCTATTTATCAAATTAATTAAAATGCTTTTATTAATTTTTTTTTACTATTCTACTTGATGGATAGAAAACTGAAACACACTTTAGAATGTGGCTGTGACATGAGGAGGGTTCTCCTGCTGATCTGTATCATCCACTGAGCCAAAAAGCAATCAGTACCAGCTTTCAACAGCACCAGAGGCCGCAAGTCACTCACAGCATTGAGGGAGGACTAGAATTGCACTGTTTGCATTTGCCTCTCCTTGACTGTCAGCCTGTCCTTAAAAATAATGGATCTGTGTGTAGCAGGAGGCTGAGGCCAGGCAAAGCGTGTTGGTGTGAGTTTGGGATGTAGCATTTAATCATCCTGAGCCTCTGGATGTGGGTTAGCCACATTAGTGGATCGAATTTGCCTACATAGAGAACATTCAATACTCACTGCTTTAAGTGTGTATATCTTTAATAGTGTGTGTGTGTAAGCCGTGTGTGTGTTGGCAGTTGAGAATTCAAGCGTAAAGGTTCCTTTCATTAGATGTGTGTGCTGCGGCGTGGCACGTGTCTACTAGCAGCGTGACTGGACTGACCTCTTGTTTGCCTCGGTCACTTGGCCTCTTGAGAACAGTGAATGGTTTGACAGTAGAACAGTAGAAAAGGGCGAGTATCACTTCAAAGGATAGCTATGACACTTCATATGTCTTGATAACCGATCCTACATACCCAGACAAAGCAATGAATACTCGGATATTTGTGAGTGTATCAAAGTCTGCTATATTTATCCACTATGACATGAGCTCCATTGTTCAAAAACTAAAATAAAACTAAAACACATGAAACAAGCTCCCCCATTACCTCAAACACATGATTGTAGTTTGTTTGATGCAGTCCATATATACTGTCCTGCTGCCCCAAATACTCACAGAGCAAATGTGTGATAATCACCACTAAAAGTAGTCCCTTACAAAATGCACTATTTCCCTCTGAAATAGGCATATCTGAACGTATAGTAATGAACCTATTATCTCCTGTCTGGGTGATGCTTACTAAAAGCTAGTGTCCAAGGTATAAAAATGCTACACCAGTATCAACATAAATTTAACGTTATATTTATGTTATATACACTCAATAGAGAGACGACGAAATTCATGAAAACTGGAATCAGGAAACAGCTGGCCTGACTCTGACAAGTTCAGAGAATCCATGTAACAACTCTAAAGATCACTAATTAACATACGGTTCACTTCTGTCTAATCTATATATAAACAAATGCAAAATTAAAGTGTCCATCACAGATGCAGTTCATTTCTTTCTATCATCATTTACACGTCTTTTTGCTTCTCTCATAAGGCTTAAGGACCATTCCAGTTTATTATAACAAAACATTATAACATAAAAGGCAGTTACATCATCAAAACACATTATGACATGCACCAACCCTGTTTAGACATGTGGTTATACTGTTAAAATAAATTTATAATAGCCAGAATGCTTCTTATGAAAAAAATTACACAAAATAGCTCCTCCCATAAGTATTACAACATCTCAAATAGAATGTGGAAAATATAGCATATACATTATACAGTACACACAGATATACAGCACAGTAAATAGCATATTGTGAAGGAGCGTTCATTCTTGACTTTGGAATATTAGTCTGGCAATAATCTCAACTCGAGGCTAATACAAGTTAAGAGAACTCAGAAAGAAAGAAGAAAGAAATTATCCTTTTGATATGTTACATGGTACATAATGCCCTGCTCTCTGTGTTAGCAAAATACGGTGGAAATCTTTTTGTGTTTTCACCATGAGCTATCACAGGGTTTGTTGTATTTTATGCATTAAATATGACTTGTTTAGGAAATAGTTTAGTAGGAAATTAGGTGAAGTGTTGTGCCTCTTTTCCCCTCAGCACAGTGTGCTACCACTGCCCCTCTCCTCTGTTATAGGAAGAGAGACAAGTTGGAGTCAGGCACCTTACTTAAGCGTTGCTTCAAGGTGACAGAGATGCCGCTAATAGCACCTCAGCTGCCACTCCCTACACACAGCTCAATAGGAAGGCTACATATACGCTCAAATTCCACACTCTTGCATTCATAGATTAACTTTTCACCTCTCTGTAGATGGTTTGCTCTTGAGGAAAGGAAGGTTTCTTTGATACCTCAGGGTTTAATCTCAGCCTCAACTAATGGATGAGGATGAGGATTTTTAAGCACCGTGGTTACAAGGTTTAGCCCTCCACTGGGACCCTGCCACATGCCTTCAACCCACCTGTGCCAATGTGGACAAAAATCCAATTATTAAAAAATCAATTTCTTATCACCTTGCTCCTCATGTGTGCTGGAACAAACTGCACAAATGGTGAGAATATAATGGAACTTGGAATTGGAAAATAAGGTGACGAAATGCGGAAATATTCATTCTAAGTGGAAAATGTCAGAAGTTATGTGTTTACTCCAAAGTCCTTGGCCTACAGCACCTGTGCACCAGTGGAAGCGAAGGAAATAAAACACAACTCTGCAGCAAAATCTGCACACACACAGAAACCCTCACTGGATCCTTCAGGGTGACGCAGAAGGGTTTCAAAGATTCACTGTTTAAATAAGGGTCTATTCAATTTCTGTCTGACTCTATGGCTTGACAAACTCTACTGTTTTGTGGCCTCTTAGTGAACACCAGAGCTCAATGACATAAACATAAAGAAAACATGATGTGTGTAGAGATAAAGACCAGAACGTACAGGAAAACCACTTAAACAGACCAGTATCTCAATTTAATATAACCACCACTAACAACATCAAAGATCAGTGGTGAGGCCTCCTACACAGGCACAATATCATCAGTGAAGAGGACAGAGCAGGGAGGTGCAAGATGATTGCAGTAGAGGATGATGAGCCTCCTTACCACAACTTAAAGACCAGGACTTGAACTGCTTCTCTTACCAGCTGAACTGTCCGAACATCTAAACATTTCTTCTAGTACCCTTAAAGACAGGTGAATCTACATCAAGGGACATCCTGGGGCAGCATATCGGATCTTTATATTTTGATTATCTCATTCCTACTCTCCGATTAATAGCAACTTCCAAAGCTAAGTTTATAGTGGTAGATCACAGTGTTCACCAATGCCAGCAACTCTGTGAAGCTGCTCTTAGGCTTACTCACCTGGGGCTGATGGAAATGTCATTAGTCTTACAGGTATTTGGTCCTGAAGCAATGTATTGGACCAATGGAAATTCTGACCTAATGATGGTGCCCAATGAAATATTACAATACTTTCATTTATTTAAATTTCATGCATGTTCAAGAGTCTGTATCATAGGTGTAGGGGACATTGAATCAATAATTAGACTTCAGGATCTCACATATCCACAGGCAAATAAAGCTCTGATGGCTGGTAATACAGGAACTGCTAAGTGATGATCCTCCTTCAGTGAAGTATTGGTGTACCATTAAAGAGGGGCTGGGGTCAGGGGTCAGCCACACCTTGTTAGCCCAGGAGGACACAGTAAAGGAAGTACCATAAGAAATTGCTGCCACAGTCAACAGCAGTGAAGCTTAACCTGTGAACCCTGTTTGTGGTTTTGCTCAGTTTTGATCTCGATTTACAAGCGTTGTCAAAGTCTTTTCTGCCAAAAGCTGGGTATATCGATGCTATTCTTTCAGGATACACTAGGCTACTCAGAATATGATAGTTGGCATGTGAGTGCCAGTTTGAAAAAAAAAGTAGATTTTCACCTGTCTATCACAGGTTTTCAAAACATCATACAAACATGAGTGGATGAGAGGTGTCAGGATATAAAACCATGCTGATGAGACACATTGTTCTATCAAACAATATCCATGAAAGAACAACTTTTGATGCATGTGTCACCCTCTATTGTTTACCTTTTTAATCTGATTGGAAGGAATATTTGCTTTGGCTGTGACCTTTTGCCCTAATATTTATCAAAGGCTTTTAAAACTGTTACTATTGAACATCAAAAAAAATAACTTATATGATGTAGTTTGCTTATCTTCCTCTTCTATGGTTAAGGTTTGTTCAGGTTTGGCACAAACTGTGCAGTAACTGTTCCATGGTGGTAGTATGGGCTGCCCTTGAGAAGAAGGCATTTTTAAGTTGTATGTCAGCTGTGTGAATAATATCTCACATTATAGCACATATACATTAGACAGCACAGTAGGTGTCACTGAACAGACTGCATTTTAGAACTCCTTGCTCAAAGGAATTTTGTAATCTAGATCATAATATTACAGAAATAGGGCTGCAACCATGGCATCTTGTTCTTGCAAGCTTGTTCATTGATTTTGGGAAAATGTCTGGCTGGCTGGGAGGACACCTAATAGGCTGTCTGTTGTGGCTAGCCCATCAAGCAGGTCTAGATCAGAGATGAGGATAGATGTCCAGCACAGGTACCAGTTTCTGTGTGTATTGATCTGGACAAATGACTTTGGTGGTGGAGCCACACAAACTGTGACACTGTGAGGTTATCTGGCTTCACTGTGCTGAGGCAATGAATGGAAAGCCAAAAAAAATGGATGCATCTTCGTATGCAGGTTTGGTTGTAACCACAGTGAAAAGTAAGGCTACATTTTTTAACACTGGAAACTCTGTCACCATGGTGCAGTACAGAACCCTATTTTGGTGTATCTTAGTGGTGCTTATTGAAATTCAAAATGAGCTGTATAAATTGTAGAAAAGAGTTAAATTGGCCAGGCCTGAGAGAGCGATAGAGGAGGTGTGAGGAGAGAAAACCCGCCCTCTGCAGTGTTGACGAATCACAGATGCTGACCCCGAGAAAGTATACATCATGACTCACTACTAAGCGCTGACTGGTATCAAAAAAAAGAAAAAACTGATTCTGAAGCAGAATCTCGTCATTTCTTGCATTATATGTAATGTAGAACAGTAGTACCATTCATTTATCCCACTGTCAGCGACTAGATGAAAATTACGCAATGGAGATGATTCTATTGTCTTCTATGCTTTTAAAACACCCAGGCATCACCAGTCTATATAATACAGCCTGATGTGCTTTTTATTTCTCCACATGACAGAGATGCATCCAGACCAGTCAATCTGTGCTCCATGAAACAAATCATAATTAACTTTATAGAACTTTCTTTGTTGAGTTTCCGGCTAACAAACCACAATGGTTTTAGTACTTTACATTAACATACGTATGTAATGGCCTTCTTGGGGACTGGTGGATATGTTATTATGTTATAACAAAACCCTGACCTCTAATCTCTGCTGACCTGAATGACTGAAAATCTTCATGGGCATATTGTTGGAGCAATTTGGGATTAACGCCTCTAGAATGGTGAGCAAATGTGAAAGGACAACCAGAAATTTGGTGCGAGACCAACTAGCTTACATGTTGACATGCTGGACTCCTCCTAGCTTGACTCCACAGTACCACCTATCAGCCATCTTGGCATTTCCTTCCCTTGTGATACGCCTACCCCCATTGACTGCGTGTGCCAACACCTGATGGGGGAATGACCTTGCTTACAGAGGTAATGTAAATGCTCGCACTCCCAGAGTCAGTCAGAACTGAACAGGCCTTTTGGGTGAGCAGTGAAATGTCCTCAAGAAGTTACAGTTCAGTTGCACTTTAGTTGGCATTTCTGTGCACACTCAGACTGTTGATGTGAAACAGTCGTGCAGTACATCCTACTACGGTGTCCATACTGTACCTATGAAAAGAACATACTGTAGGTTGGTATAGAAAAGATCATAGATTAAATGAATCTCTGGCATCAAAATCACACTCTACCCAATGCCCTTACCTCTTTCTTTTGCAGTGGTATATCAATATATCATACTACTTCTAATTTACTGATGGCACTGAAACACTGAATATTGATGCAAACTAAAAGAAATATTATGAACGCCAAGTGTACATTTTAGCTTTTTTCCTTTGTGTGTTGGCATTTTCCTGACTCTAGGACTGAGAACAAAACCAAACTTCTGACTGTTCCTTCAGCCCAAAGATAGAAAACCCAACTGCAAAGGTCAGATTGCAGATAGAGATTGGAAAAAACAATGAATAACCATTCAGCATGTCCCACAGAGCTAGGACTACAGCAGAGGCACTGATGCGAAAAAGGGGAGCCATGATAAAAATGCCCAACAATAAAATATGATAAAGAAAATCTGGGTGGTAGTCTGAAGGCGGAGATGGCCTCATTTTCTTGCGATAACAAACAGAATGACAAATGCAAGCAGCAGAGAAGCATTTTTGTCAGCCTTTCTGCCTCGTGGGGGATTTCCTTCACAGCTTCTGATGGACATGAAAGCTCACAAACTTGGAAATATAAACATCAAACAGGGCACAGATAATACCAGTCCATAGGCTCAAATATGAAACAGACAGTAGGTTTGCTAGCATTTGTCAGTGGATGTCAAACTACTGAATCAGTAAAGATCAAATGTTCCCAAACAGATTTGAAATGAAATTCATGCCGTGTCTGCTAACTGCGGCTGTTACTATGTTTTGTTAAAGGACAAATCGTAACATTTATGAGGATCTAATAGCAGAAATGGGATGTAATATACATCAGTATGTTTTTTGTATTAGTGTATAAATCACCTAAAACTAATCAATGTCTGTTTTTATTCCGGTCCTCCATGGGTCCTCTTCACAAAAGTCCGCCATGTTACACTACATGATTCTACAATGCTGGAAATGGACAAACTGAACTAAACAGTGGCCTTTGTGTTTTTATGTTGATGAAAATGGAATGAAGGAGAGAGTATGTGTCAGCTGTTACCTATAGTTTTACAGACTAAAGGCAACATACAATATCTAAATATAGCTATACAAAAAACCTCCTCATCTCGTCTGATGAATTGGCGCCATTTGTCACCTGATGGCCACTGCAGACTCTCGGATGCGGCTTGAAGGAGGGTAAGCGGACGTTTCAGTTGGCTGCAAACTGCGTTCTCATTTTGCTGAATGTCGCTAAATTCTACACACTGGTCCATTAAAAGCTATTGTAGCAAATTGACACAAACCAGTAATACTATTCCTATGGATGGACATCGGACATCAGGTATGAGCACTGGAATACTTCACTACATCAAAAAAGCTTGATATATTCATTATTGGCCAGTTTCTGATTCAAACCTTAGAGAGATGCAACAGTAAAGTCTTCTTTGTGGATCTTAGGTGATGTATTCCCGGCTTACTCAACCTACAGCTGTAATCATGAGACTTTCATCACTTTATTTTGATGCTAGTAAATGATTATATTCAGTAATGACTTATCTGTCTGATGAATGTATTTTTACTGGAAAAACCTGCCAGTTTCTGGGATTTAAATAATATAACCTGCAAATTCACGGACATGAAACAATGCATTCATGTACGTGTGTATTTGCAATTTGATCTGATTGACAGGAGCCTCTGTTTCTACTAGAGCCATAGCAGAGCTGATTATGTTACTACTAATGCAAACTAGCATTTCCTATTGCTGCTTCATATTTAAACATTCATCTGGTAAACCATTTTTTTTCTTTTTGTCGTGATCATTTTAACTTTTGTAAAGAAAATGAAACAAGAGCAGTCACAGTGAAGTATTTACATTTAGAGAGACAATTTAAATTTCCAAGTATCAATACCTTTTCTTTATATTTGGATTACAGATGTGAAGGTGGTTGACAATCACAGTATATCATTTATATTACAATATACTGTACTCGTAGTTTTAACACTTTTATTTTGAAACCGTTGATTGAAAAGAGGTTATATAGATTTTATAGATAACACATTGGCTTTCTGACGAACAAATATTAAGTACTTCATCACACAGTAAATAAATCCTGTAAATACATGTTATATTGAACAGTGTAACAATCATCTCTAATATGACAAACTTTAATCATCTTTTAAATTAAATTTGTCATAATATTACCCAACTCAATGTAATGTAATCTGCTCTTGGAAGCCCTGTGTGTTGTCCTCACCCTCTAAGTTACAAAGACACTATGAACTAGAAACTCCCAGAGCTCCTACAGCTTCATACACATCTGTATCCAATCATAAGACACTGAATTCCTATCATCATCCTCACTTCTTTCTCACTACCTCATTTCCTTTTGAACAGCTAACTTGGCTGCTGACCATATAGCTGCAGTGAGAGGGACAACTCCTGATCCCATCAAGCCTCTTAACAGCTCCTGGGTTACACATACTGACCCAGGATTGCTCATACTCCAGACCCGATGGCTTCTTCACCCCTGAAATGTCTCCTCCGCCTCTCTCACTTTTGACCTTCTACTCTGCACTCTAAGTCTTCTCCTGTGTGAGCAGAGCAGACATCATCCTATCTGACTCACCTTCATATGTTCACTATTCCCTTTTAGCTTTCCTTCACCTCACTTTGGGGCCTGTGTACCAATTTAAAACAGCCCGACCACCACTACCATTACTTTTTCGTTCAGTTACTCAAGATAAAAGGACTGTGCCCTGAGCCTCAATGACATTTCAACATTTGTCTGTGACCAGAAAAACAAATGAAAAATAAATATTTGCATTTTGCATTTATGTACATTATGAGATGATTTGGGACTTCTACTCCTAATTGGCTAATGTCTTAGGACAAAATAACGAACAACTTAAAAATAAAAAGCAATATGCAGCCAAAAACTAATCTTCATTATGTGGTAACAGATATACAAATGATATATTGTCTTACCTTCCATTCCTCTTGCTCTTTCTCCTCTAATAGTTAGTCAGGACACTGCAGATTGTCAGACAGTTCTGTCAATCAATATTAGTTGAAACTGGTGAAAAAGATATAAACTGATGTAATTGTTGCTTGTAACTTTAACCGCACTAATTCCATTAGTAGAAAGTCATATCACTGTATACTCTATAGCCTACCATGTTTTGTTAATGGTTGGTTAAAACACAAACATGTTGCCACTTTATAATATCTTTGTGCGCTCCCATCAGTCAAACAAAACTATTCTAGCAAGTGTTTTCAAATTAAAAGCCTACCAAAAAGGCAGGGAATCATCCTCTTTGAGCCACTTAAAGGCTTTTTTATGTGAAACATCTGTGGCGGGGATAGTAAGTTTAATTGACAGTTTTAACAGGGTTAACAGGGGAAAAAACAAACATGGCAGAGCACAAGTGATTAGAAATGGTGAATTAATTGATATTTCTCTCAGGCAACAGAGCAGTGAGTATGGCATGACTCTGTCATTGAATTGTGTGTGTTATCAGTGGTTTTGGAGGTGTAAAGTTAATTTATAAAGATAACAGGTAAATGCAGCATAGAAAACGAGGACACTTCTTGCTAAAATATGATCAAATATACTAAAGATTAGGATTATCTCATCTCCACTGTAAGTCTATAGCTCAAAATAGACCTAGTTCCCTCTGTCAATAACATTAAGACCTGCAATAGAGGAATTTGGCTTAATAGTCCAACCCACAAATGAAATCTCCATTCAGTGGTGCAATGCCAATAAAGCGAAGTGTATTTGAATCACAGTGATCTGAATCTGTTACTGTGCAAATGAAAAACAGCACGTCATACCAATGGTTGTAATGTTGTAAGTGATGTGAAGTAATTGGGCATTTCTTGGAGGCTTTTCACTGGATTGGATTACACTATTACCCAATACTTTCTATTTTTTTTTTTCTACTGGTCAGTCACACTGTATGAGTCAACAGAATTTAGAAAACACAGAAATAGCCCTCTGGATCATCATAACTATAAACACTAACATGAATCATTATGTAATTTGTGGGGGTGAGTGATTATATTTCATGATATTATGTCATTGATTTTTGGCATGTTTGGTTTGGGAAGAAGCTTCTTTTTGTAGCATTTGGAGAAATTGGCCTTGATCTAAGCTAAGCGCTTTAAACACATACAGCTACATTACATTTACACATTACGAGTTGTTTAACTAAGTGTCAAAACTTTCCTTCCTAGAAAGATGACTACATTACCTGTACCATGATGTGCCAACTCTGCTGTCTCTACTTGACAACCCTGCTCTCCTCAACTGCTCTGTGGTGGAGTGCTAATTAACAGTGAATGTCTGGTTGTTAACACCTTTGCTAAGTGTTAGGTTGGGGTCAGGTTTGGGTTTTCCGAGTAGCATCTACAAGACTTTGTACCTGTTTGCTTGAGCCCAGTCTCTCTTTTATATCAGGTTAAACTCAGGTATTAGCTCTTTTGGGCGTAAACGGGATTCAGGTGTCCATCAATATTGGAGGAAAAATTTACAGGTTTATTTTCCTAGCAGCTCTTCACAGACATTCAGCTTAATGAATGATAAGGCTGACAAGTGATGATTTCCAGGTCTCAATTTTGTACTACCTTAAATGGTGATCAATGTACCACGTAAACACAGGAGGAATTTGAGAATCTCTTTAACAAAATGAAGAACATGATTAACCAACCCCAGCAACATATTACCCTGCTTGAGAGAATCTTCCTTAATTTTTTTCATTTCCTGAAACCTTACTCTAAGTAAGTGAGAATTATAATTTGCTCTTAACCTTCAAACCTCATGCACTGTCTACACTTAGGGTAAATTTACTGAGTAGCTACATACACACCCACAATGAATAACCAACCAAAGGAATCAAGCAATTAAACGCAACATTGGATCTCCTGGAAATGGCAAAGCAACGATAAAAAAAAATGTTTTTTTAAGGTCCATTCAGCTAAATTACCCGTAACATCAATGTCAACAAACTCCAAAATATGACCAAATACCTAAATAATAAACATCCAAAAACAGTGAGTGAATAGTTTAGTTCTCACTACAATACAAACAGTCAAGTAATGCACTGGAAACCAAGCAATATCTATATCTCATGGTGTCAATAAATAGTTCAATATCCAGTGAACATGCACAATACAAGAAAAACATACGAAAGCAAGCTAAGTAGATCAATAAACCAATTGAGAATGCCACAAAGTAAATTAGATCACGTGTTCATTTGAACCACTTCTGGAATGAGAATCCGAAGAGTGACCATCTAAAAATAAAAAATATAGCTGGCCCTCATAATATGCACACATTCACATGGCCACGCCCAGTAAAGCAGTGAATGGAGCACCAAGGACACAGATGTGTGCTGGTGGGGAGGAAGCAGTCCCTGTTCTTCTTTGTTATTATTGCTTATATAAATAGTAACAGTGGGACAGGCTATCCTCCAGAAGTGGGGGAGAGACCCCCCCTCCACCCAGGTCAGCTGTGAAAAATTCAGCTGAGGGCAGAGGACTGGTGGGAAACAGGGGCCTGGGATGACCCTTTAACTGTCCCCTACCCCCAGGGCCCCAAATCATCCAACCCAGTTTTAGATTTGTGCAGTGAGCTCTTGTGGAACACAGAGCAGAATGTGTCAACATGGAGAACACACGCTTTACGCATGAGAGGTTTGAAAAGAATTGGCACATTTTAAAGTAATGTGTGTGGAGGTTAGAGGACATGATTAGTAGTAACTATTCTCCAAGTCCATGTTCACTTCAGACCTCAATTTCTGCAGCACGTTTAGCTACATTTACAGTTAAAGGACAAATTAATAAGGCATTTTTCTTTGCAAGAGGAGGGTAATGCATTCAACATGTTTGTTCAGTCCCAAAGATGCACAGGGATACACAGCGAGTTCTGTTGAGAGATACCTTATGTAACTCCACAAGGCGCATTTAAATAGGACAAATAGCAATAGCCAATTAGAGGAAAGGAGGTAAGAGGCAGAAGGTGTTAATCATTTTGCATCTGAGGGTCCTCCTCTGGTCTTTTTGTCACTGTGGGGGAATTTTTCCCTACAGGAATGATATACGACTTGGCAACACACACCAGACACCGATACGTCTTGATATTTCTTGAAAAGCCGGGGTTAAAAAGTGCAAATCTTATCTCGAGGGTTATAAAACTTGCTAACAAGTTGAAACTAACACTGCATAATTACCACCTTGCACTGAGCAACACTGCATACACAGTGTCAGAGCCTCACTTTTGCAGAGAAGATGTCTGGCATACTGTGTAGTGTGCTGTATATAGTATGACAATTTTCCTTTGCATATCAGTGAATGGGTTTCTACTCCCTGTCATTTATATTAGCAAGCTATCTCTTATTAACTCAAGGTGATTTTTTGTCTGTGTCCCATGCTTTTGTGTGTGTGTGTGTGTGCATGTTTGTATAGAGAAGAGCCATGAGAGTGATAGACACAAAATCCTCATGAGAAAGCAGTGCGGTGTGTTAGCGTGAGCTGCTGCGTCCTCCTTTCCACCTGATATTAACAAATATCTCTGAGCAGGACTGAGTCTACAATGGGTATAATGCAAAGCTGCTATCTGCAGCTCTATGTCACAATAATATCTGTATTCATATTTATACTGGAAGTTGTTGCATTATAGTACTTTTCTACTGCCATTAATACTCTTCATTCATATGTTTAGCTTCCAACAAAGTAAGAAAATATATTAATTAAATACAACTACTGTTTTTCATATCATTCAGAGTACATTATCTCTGCATGTGCACTTCCCATTGACATATTTCTTTCCAGTTTAAACTGGAATCATCCTTTAATTTCAGGTGAAAAGCAATTCTCTATTGGTTTCAAAAACCACTTTTCAGAACAGACTGACTAAAGGAAAATGGGTTAGGGTGAGAAGCACAGAGGTAAAGCAGCTCTCTGCGTCTGTCTAATATGAGGATTATGTGTGCTCTTATAATGACAGTGGATGATGAAGTGGACGAGCAGAGCACGTGGCAGGTTGTAGTTTTAGACCTGTGACAACACTGGCCGAGTTATCTGAGTGGAGCGGATTTCATCCCCACGCAGCTTAACCTCTCTGTTGGTCTTTCGGTGTGTGTGTGTGTGTGTGTGTGTGCGCACACACATCCTCACATTTACTGGGATTAGCAGGCCACAGAGGAGTAATTACAGCCAGTGAATGACATTACCTTAAAACACTGGAGGATGAAGCAGATCAGCTTTCCAAACACACAGATGATAATCTTTTCAGCGGTTCGTGTCCACGCTGTCCTCACTGTCCCTCACCTCTTAATGTGACCAGCAGTGGAGGACAGACACAATACTGCTCCGCTGACAATAGGCTTATTCAGGGAAGCAAACAGTAGCCTAGTCTTTCAGTGTAAGGTTAGTTACTGGGGTGTTTTTTGTGTGTGTGTGTGTGTGTGTGTGTGTGTGTGTGTTATTGATGTCATTTTGTGTTGCCCACATGATTTCTGTTTGAAATCATTGCTATGAGGACACTTCAGGATTGTGAGGACATTTTGGCCATTTGGTCTGTTGAAGGTTAAGACTTAGTTATAGCATTAAGGTTAGGGTAAGGGGCTATAGGGGAATGCGTTATGTGAATGAGTGTCCTCACAGCTACAGAAAGACCAACATGCATGTGGGTGTGTGTGAGTGCGTACGAGAGAGGGAGAGAGAGGTATTTGTAGCATTTAGGAGTTAGTGTTGTTCAGAAAACACAGGATTTAAGTTAATAGTGACTGTGCATCACTTGTGTTAACCGTGAATGATTGCACTTTTAAAATACTTTTGCACAGCATTTGAAATGAACTAAAACACTTCTAAGTTGTGTGTCGTGTTTTCATAAATTGTCTGATTAAACTGCAAGAAATCATGGACTGCAAGTTGGCTGGTTTGTAATCATCAACTATAAACTTCTCCAGAGTATTGCTGGCTAGGGCCTAATTACTACACAGCACTTTCACATCCATCCTGTTGAGGTCGGACTAAAGTGGTACATTAATGTTTAATTTTCTCCCAGAACCGATGTCATAGTCAGTACTGTTTAGAGGCTGAACAACATTCACATCAGTTGACTGCAATCAAGCCATACTGAAATGAAACTGAAACTACCTTCAGTTCAACTGTGTTGCTGCATTTCATTATTTTTTCAGTTCAGCTGTCTGTTGCACTGCAAATTATTTTCCTGTTTGTTATATCATAATAATATCATAATATGAATATTATGTTAAACCCAAATTAGTATGATTTCAAACTCAATCTCTAAACCTGCTGATGCATCTGACTGCTAAAAAGGGAGACATGTTTGAAACTGAAGTGCAGCAACAGTTCAGCATGAATTCAGCAAATGAGAATGATGCCTACGTCCGCCACATTAATAGACTACTACCCACATATGGAAACACACATAATTCCAGAAATATACTGCACACAGATCTACAGGTTCGAAGAGGAAGCAGTAACTTTTTTGATAAATATTCTACTTTTTTTTTCCTCGTCAGGTAGAAAAGGGGGGCACATCACGTCCATCACGAATGAAAGGTTAGCTCTTTCTTGAAATAACGGTGTAATATGCCGGTCACTTCCTCCCAGAGAGAACGAGAGCAACATTTACAGCCCTCACTGTACCGTACACATGGAGGAGAGATGACTCTACAAACGTGACTTATCTTCTCTGATGAGGACTTCCAGGCTCGGACCAAGTGAAGTGAAGAGGGATGACAGAGTGAAAGAAAGCGCGCGGGGGGGAATAATACACGGAGGAAGGGGGAGGTGTAGAGTGCGTGCAAGGATGTGCCAGGCTGAGNATTGAATCAGGTTCTCTGTACACAGATGGATATAGAGTCTCTGATGTCACCCAAAAGTCTCTGATTGAAATCTTTAAAGCTTTATTGAGGTTTGTATCATATTCCTCAGTTAAACCTTTTCATAGAGGAGACATGCACATAGAAATCCATCACAAAG
This sequence comes from Lates japonicus, assembly GCA_033238685.1. Lineage (NCBI taxonomy): Eukaryota > Metazoa > Chordata > Actinopteri > Centropomidae > Lates > Lates japonicus. The sequence goes on from BRZM01000618.1 coordinate 77,021, forward strand.
TGCCCCTCATAAATTCGTAGTAATTACTTGCTAGTTTGAAACTAATTTTCTTAATCAGGTTGCATCATTAAAATGTGAGAAATATCTTAGCCATTAAAGACTTTAGTCATGTGTAAATCACTGCAACATCACAAACTGAGATCATTTCCAAAAACTACTGATATAGATGCTCAAAAGATATGTTGTAATGGATTAATTTAATTTAGAATTTGAATTTAACTTACATCAGTATTATACTGTATTTATCAGGTTCCAGGTCAGATATGTCCAGTGTACTGCATATTATATCTTTTTCTCTTCACCCTAATGGGATCATATGTTTGCTAAAATTAGCTTTGTCATTTGGCTCAGTTAGCAACACAACAGTCACACTTGACTATTATTTACTTGCCAGTTACTGTGTGTAAACATTTAGTAATAATAATATCTATGTAAGTACTTGTTTATGAGATGCATCCTGTCTTAATTTAGTGACACATAAATCTCAACTTAGCAAGCACTTAAGTCAGAAGTAGGTTAAGTTTGAGTTAACGAACATCTTGAAAATTTCATTTCCTAAATTGTCTTGCCAAGTACTTTTGGATAACACATAACTGCAGCAATCAATATTATTTACTGTCTAGGTGCTCTAAACAAGGGAAGCAGTCAGGGTTGATGGTGTGCATACAAGTACGACACCAAAGACCAGGGTTTACATTCTGAGTCCTGCATGAAGTTTGGTTCATGCACCAAAAGCACTTTGGTTAATATTAAGGGAAGACTGTGGTTTTGCTTACTTGTTAGTGATGTCTACGTGTCATCTGCTACAAGTCACTGTTGTTTATTTTGGCATTACTGTAAATTGAGTCCACCATCTTTTCGTCAGTGTCTAAATATAACCATAAAAAAGCTCAATTATACTCCATGATATAGGAAAATGAATGTAATATGTCAGGGGATCATTTCGCTGATATGTTTAATTTCAACATTTTGTAACTCTTCAGATGGGTGGATCAACAACTTTTTTAGGAGACAGTTTGGTCTGCAGTGTAGTCCAGTTCAAATATCTAATAAAACAACTGTGCAGAATTACATTAGATATCCATCCATCCATCCATCCATCCATTATCTATAGTTCTTATCCTTAAGAGTTGTGGGGGGCTGGAACCAATCCCAGCTGACATTGGGCGAGAGGTGGGTACACCCTGGACAGATCGCCAGTCTATCACAGGGCTGACATGTAGAGACAAACAACCACTTACATTCACATTCACACCTACGGGCAATTTTGAGTCACCAATTAACCTGCATGTCTTTGGACTGTGGGAGGAAGCCGGAGTACCCGGAGAGAACCCACACAGTCACAGGGGGAACATGCAGACTTCACACAGAAAAGACTCCTGTGAACCAGCATTCGAACATGCAATTTTCCTTCTGTGAGGTGACAGTGCTAATTACATTAGATATTTTAAAAATTAAAAAAAGTTTCTCTTTTACTCCTCTCCTTCCGTTTGCACACCCACAATGCACAATCTGTGTTTCTTTCTAGTCAGGGGATCAGCTTAATATCCCTAAATTGATTTGCATTCCAAAAAGAGATACCTGGTGACCAATGGCAGACAGTAGCCACGCTGGTTTGACTCACTCAGACTGGGAGGAGGGTCAGCAAATGAGTATTTCATGCAGTAGTATGTTCAGTAGTAGGCACATGTCACCCAGTGTAGTGTCGCTCACTGATGTATTTCCAATAGTTACTGGACAACAATGGAGTTCTAGGGCACAGAGGAGTAAAATATACCAGATTTTAGATACACACACAATTGTCAGTGGGATAAGACTTATCCTTTTAATATTTCTGAATGTGAGCTTTTGTACACTGTGATTGTGTAAATGATGTTTAAGAGGGTTTTTACATCCAAATAGAACACAAATTGGCAGGGTAATAGGTAAATGGCCAACTTTGAAGATGAATACTATCCTTAAAACATCAGTATTTGTCTTGGACCTCTCCACCCCCACTCCCACTCCCACCGAAGAGGAGGGTGGGCCTGTGTACTGTGTGTGACCAGGCTGAGATGGACTCAGATAAAAGGATTCTGCCAAGTCCTGATTAGATCTGTTCCCATGTTTGTCTTCCAGTATCAGGGATTACATGATTTGTGTGTTGCAGGGTGTTAACTCTCCCACCTACACCCCATAGGGGAGTGCATTCCAGCAAACTCCATGCAAATGAAGCCAACATCTTCTCTCTGGTGTCCTCCTGAAGCATGTTTAACTCTGTCCTCCCCAACTGAAGCCCCTCAGGGTGCCTCACATAATTTCCCATTTTAATGAGCTCCATGATTGCAAATAAGTAAAAGAAAAATAGTCAAATGATGTGACATTAATTTGTTAAATATAGGGCCAATTTACTTTGTATTGTACAATTTTGTTGAAAATGAATAGTGCCGCATGCTTTCTAACACTATTATTATTACTATACTAATACTATTTTTTGTGTTTTCAACAAACTTGGCAATGAATGTGGGGTCTACAGACTTCTATGTCCAATTCTTATATATAGATAAGTTTTTATGCCTAGATATTGATACTACAGCAATGTGCGTGCTGTGTCGTTGACAATTATAATGTCTTTTACGTAGAAATATTTTGTATTGTAAAACTGAGTTTTAGTATATATTCTCTTTATACATCAGTCTCCACCAATGTGTGCTAACAACATATTCTTACAACAAAATTGTTAGAAACAATTTAATCATTTTTCATATGCTGCAAAAAAAGAATGATTCCATACTGCCACAGTAGATTCACAACTTGATGCACAGGTTTAGTGTTTTGTTACACAGGTTCATTTTGGGCCCATTTTTAGCCCTAGAAATGTGTTCACAGATCACAATAGGTCTTGTATACATGCTGTGCAAGAGGCTTTTCTTTGTTTAAAGGAATTGAACTGCCAAAGAAATTTTCTATTTGTGTTTATATGGGGGTATAACAATGGTTAAATATAAATTCAAGAATTGTCACAAGAAAATAATAGATACTGGAAGCTTATCCATTAAACCTCACTGATTTGCAGGTAGACAAACTGGTGCTGTGCAAACAAACATTTTTTTTTTTTAATTCTAGTGGATTATTACTTATAATTCTATTGCTGGAACAATACATATGATACTGTCAGCCAGACAGTAGAAAAAGACAACCTAAAGAGTACTTCAGGGGAAATCTATGTGGTAATGGGTTAAACACCTCATTTCAATATCATTATCATTTATAAGTCCCCAAGCCAAAGGTTTGTTCAAACATAAACCATAACAGTAACTTGAGTGGACAGTGACTGTGTGTGAATAAATAAGAAATAAAAGTGGCCTTAACATAGCCATATCTAATGTTCAATAGCTTCCAGTCTTCTTACACCTCCTTCTCTCTCAGGGGCTCAGCTGGATGTCCTAAGTGGGGGTCAAGGTGGGTGCTGTTCTTGAAACTACTGCTGACCATCAGTTTGCCACACCGGCTAATTTACAGCCCACCCTCCTCCACCCTGCGATGTCCAACCTCCAGCAACCCCCACCCACCCCCTTCAAACTTTTCCTCTGTGCACACACTCTCTTTCTCTCTGCCCTCTCTCTATTTATCTCTATTTCTCTCTGGCTGGGTGTGAAGATGCCAGCAGCACGCTCCAGTGGAGACAAATCAGACCTTCCCAGCCATGTCATTGTAAAACATCCCCCAGGAAGGTTGTGACCTCCTCACCCTTTCAACTCATCTGTAGGCATAGCAAGTCAGGAGAGGAGGAGGGTTCTCCATGCAGCAGCATAACTACCTCATCTACATTATCAGAGGAGAAGAATCAGGAACTGATATGAACTGAAAAAGAGCTGGTCTGAGCAGGGATGGAAATATGACTAAATACTGTCCAACACATGTATTGCATGCAATGCATTGTAGAAAATCAATGAGGAGGAAATGCCAATAAATACTAGATGACTGTTGGCAGTCACCTTGCTCCTGTGTACAGTATTTATGTCCTAGTTAAAGGATCACTGTGCTCCCAATGCACACAGACCTTATAGAACAACCTGAGATCCCACAGCTCAGTCAACATTAGAATATATCGATGTATACAGTATATGTTTCAAACAACCCTGTTTCCAAAATATTGCACTTATTCCTAATTTGCAATACCAAATAATACATTCTGTAGTATAATTAGGATGATAATGCATAAATATTCATACTGAGTGCATCTGTACACTGTTGACTGTCACCACAAAATGTCTGAACTGAACACATCCACAAAAACTTTATTGTCAATATTATCTCCTGTTTTTCCTTCAATATTTTCTTCTGGAAACTAAAGGATGGATAAAGTAATAGTTCTACGTTTTATGGATGTTAATATGCTTTCTTTACAAGAGTCAGATGAATAGATTGATATTAATCATAGTCATGATTGAGTGTGAGTACAGAAGTTTATCCAATGCAACATGTTTGAAATGGCAGTTTGTGTTGTGTTGTGTAGTTTAGTAATATGCTGGGACTATTTCTTGTGAGCAGCGTTTTTGAAGGCTTTTTGTCACAGTGAGGTTGTCAGTATTGGTACCATCTAGACCAAACCCAAAACCTGTGATCACTGACTCATCTGGAAACCTGGACTAGAGCCTGAGATGCTGCACAGGAGTACTGGGTGGATGAATTACCTGTTGTTTTTTTGTCAAGAAAAATTCCAGATCACAGCTTCCTATGAGACCACAAAATATGCTTTTTACATGTCTGCTTGTGTACAAATGAAACATATAAGAAAATAAGAGCTTTAGAGGTGTAGGTGAGTGTATTTCTGAACTTTGGACAGCCAGCATAGCTTTTCCCATCTCTAACATTAATGCTAGGCTAGGCTAATCCCATCTTTATTCCAGCTTTATATTTAACATATAAACACAAGATTGACATGATGTTGTCATCTCAGTTTTGGAAATATGCTTATAAACAAAGTGTATTTCCCCCAAAAAATAATGTTGGACTATTCCTATAAATGTTTTCTGATTAAGTTTATGTAGGTGGTTTATGTGGGCAGCTGTGGCTCAGGAGGTAGAGCAGGTCACCCACTAATTGGAAATTCACTGGTTCAATCCCCAGATTTCCTCTGATGGCATACCATTGGTGTGTGTGTGTGTGTTGGAGTGCTGTATGTATAGAACAAATGTTGACTGTTGGTAGGAGAAAGGATGCAAAGCGGGTCTTTATGAGGTGAAGAATAACGTGAAATCTTTGCACTAACAACAAGAAAACACCAATGTTTAGAGGACCTCATGAGATTTAGTGGTAGGAGGTAGTCCATCAGTTCTTTGTCATGTAGTTCATCAAAATTTTGAATGCCCATAAATTTTTTTCTGAGATGTTTTCTCTCTTTTTTCTTCTATTTTGTTTCCATCTTTGGTGGTAGCGACTCAGTGAAATAGTTTTTGCACTATGCTTCCAAACAATCTGTTTTCAAGCTCTACTTTAACTGCTCAGCTTGGATGTACAGAGAATCACTCTTTACTCGTGAAAAGATCACCATTCCTCTCCTAAAACACATATACACACACTCACACACACATTCAACCTCATCCAGCGTCAGACTCCCTGTTGCTCTAACCTGATGGAGCCATCAGCAAGAAGCCAGACAGGGAGCAGTTGTTCTCGTGGTCTCATCCCTGCTGCAGAGCCTTGACACAGGGAGAGACAAACAATTTGGCCTCCCTCCCACAGTCACAGCTCTGGGAGCCAGCAGGGGAGGCAACTAGGGGTTGGTGTGTGTATGAGTGCGTGACAGAGAGAGAGAGAAAGAGAGGTCCCTTGGTGTAGGTGCCTTTCAGTCAGTGAAAAAGAAAAGACAAGTCATATTTCTGAGAGTGGGTGCGAGATCCAAAATGGCAAATGTCAGATACATGCATAGTGGATCTATTTGCAGCCAAATCATTTGTTCTATGAATGTTGAGGGCATTTGCTTTCAACAAGAGGGATATATTTCCACTGTATTCTTTGCATATAGACAACTTCTCTTTTGTCCTTTCCAGGAACAAGGGGTGTGCACATGCAGGTTGTTTGGTCAGCTTTGAATATTAGTAAGACTGCAAGGCTTTTGACACAGGGGCTAGGACAAAGGGAAATGGGGTCATGTGGTGAAATGGTTAATGTGAATCTTAATAGAGGCGGCAATGTCATTATCTCCAAATCCCTCTCGACCGGGGGGTCGCGCTGTCGACGGCCACTTTACATCCCGAGCGTGTCGGGCCGAGAGACCGGGGGCATGACTGCCAATCCCATCCGGAGGATTTGTGTCCTCCTCCACCAAATTCAGTAAGCGCATGCAGGCTCATAAAGGTGTTGAGAATTGAGGAATTTGTCTGGGAGACATGGCCAAAGTCAACGAGCTAGTTTTGCCTTTCAGCTGAAGAAACGGGGGAAAGAAGTCAAGGCCTTGTGAGGTACTAAATCCTACTTCGTCCACCAAAACAGGCCTGAGCAAAGGAAGGCTGTCTGCCCTTAAATGAGATGAACACTGTTAGATTTACACACTGCCATGGTTTCAACCAACCCCTGATAATCCCTTCCCAGAAATAAATTGTCCCATTAAAATGAAATGTTGCCCATATAGGTTTAATAAATTGAAAACGCTTGTTTGAATCCTCTGCAATTTGGATGGAATCCCAAGCATATAGCAAAGGCTCCAGCAAAATAAGATTATTTGCTGTGTATTATAATGTATGCAGCAGTTTTTATGCGACCAAACAGTGTCAGTGAACCCCCCAATGAAATGTGTGCTTATTTATATGCAGTTATTCAGGTATGCAGTAAATTCCAATTACTTCTTAAGATTTCTATTTAGCATGAGGGGGAAATGTGACAGGGAAGCTCTGTGTTTTGAGCGGCATTGTAAATCTCGTTAACTCTTTGCAGCATATAGCGAGAAATCTGCATTCATGTCAGAGAGTGAGCAGTGCATAAGATTTTAACAACTACCTAATAGTCCTGTATTGGGATGAGTTACAGGGGTCTGAAGTGGATTCATCTAATGTGGAGATTTCATGGCTGATTCCAACAGATTTGTTTGTGTGATGATGCTTATATTTTGTAATGCTATTCAAAATATTTAAATTTGACTATTTGTATCAATACATGTAATGTAAATGAATGCTTGTTGGCAGAGGAAAGCTTCTGAAACAGCATTTAGACCTGGGTGATCATGGGACACCAGAAGTACCTTCTAAAACCTTAACCTTTATTGAAAATGTTTGCACCTTATAAGGCACAGTTGGAATACATTACATTTTAATCAAAAATCAATTTGGAAAAAAAAAATTCAAACAACTAATTTTTACACAACTGTGTAAAGTTAATTTTGGCTACCCTAAAAGAACAATGTCCTCCAATGTCTTAGTTATTTATTCAAATCCTTTTTCTCTATTTCTTTAAATTCCTTTACAGAGTTAATTTGGTAGAGCATGAAAGTCATTCTTGACCTTGAACAACAATTGTAACTAACAAACAAAATTGTAACTCAGGTTCCACCAACTAGTTTTCAAGCAATGTTGACAACATGTGTTTCAGTCAGTTGTCATCATCAGCTTGAAAGCCCTGGAAATGCTGGGAAGTTAACACTGAAATCATGTATGATTATTTTCTGTCAAATTATAGTTCATTTGATTTTCTTCACCAAAGATTGGTATAATATCCTTATCAGTTATTGCAAACTGACACCTTGTATTTGTGTCATTCCCTGCTTGAATTCCTAATATACTGCCTATCTGAAGCCATTTTAAGAACAGTCCCACGCCGCTTAGTTTCAATTCTCCAGCTCGAATCATATAATAAATATAAATGAACTAAAGAGGAGGCAATGATTCCATATTATATGACGACAGACAATGACCTAAAATCTTCAACAGAACCAAAGGCTTGTCTTCATATATTCTAATTATATTATGAATCCAGTCTGAAGGATTATGACTATATGACCTTGCGTAGCTGTCACTTTATAGATTCACCAACTTCAACCAATGATATCAATGGCTGAAAGCTCCAAAACCGGATTTGCCTTTTGCACACCCAAAATCACACAAACCTGGGACTCCTTTCATGATCGGCCATAAAATAAAAAGTCAATGGGGATGATGGTGACTGGTGCCATTCAGGAAACCACTGCATCAGACCAGCCCTGAGTTTTCATCTAAAGGCCAGCACTGCACCATTTATTGGTTTTACTAAGTTGTGCCTTGACCGTGCCTCTGTTTTCATCAAAGGCGAGCCAAGGCATGAGTTGAGGCTCGATGCGTCTATCCCCCCCAGTGCTCAGCCCCCCGTGTTGGACCCCAGGGGCCCTAAATCCCCGCTGCTCTTCCCTGCAGTCCCCCTCTGACGTGCAGCATGCCAAGGCGAGCAGCGTTTTGCCTATGCATTAGCCATCCATTTCCCCCAGCTGACACCTCTCCAACATAAAACCGTAAGGCAGAGGTAAAATATGTCTCTCCTGGCGAAAATAAAGCTTTGTATGCCTGCTGATCTATTGGATATAAAAATAAAGCCGCGGCTTTGATGCGGGCTTTACCTTATGCGCGCGCCTTTGCTTTTTGCGCACACAAAAGCTCCAATGAAGATGGATAGTGCGGAATTGGCCGCGGTGCGTCCAGCACAGCTCACCCCACTACCTCCTCCTCCTCCTCTCCTTCCCTTTCTCACGGCCGTTTTTACCCAGACGTTGTTGAGGACTGCGCTGTTTATTATTGATCAGTGAATGTCGATAATTATACAGAGATTTCCAGCCTAATCGGCTTTGGAAAAGTTGTACGCGTTCACATTAAACAAAAAACAAAAAAACAAAAAATTATAATAATCAGAGGCTTCTTGATTCTTGTTTGATTTCGAAGACGGTTTTTTTATTTTCGTGGAACGTGAGAAAATGTACAGTTAAACGTGGACATCTGTGGTTCCACAATATTTATTGTTTATGGCTCTTTGGATGGGGAAGATTTGAATACAGTACAATGACTTTTCTTTGGTTTTTCTATATCGCACGGGCCTACAACTACATTTAGAAAATGCATTTGAGAGTTCTCCCTCTAAAGATATCGAAACATTATAAGATATAGTTATGCCACTAAATATTCATTTTTAACTCCCCTCTAATAGTTTGAACCCTATTCATGTCTACGAATAAATACAATAACGCTGTTGTAATCACTACTACAATAACACAAAAATAATAGAAAGTTGATCTTTAATTCTTTGATTTTCTTTCCAAAAACACCATAAGAAGGCATTTCTACCTTTGTTTGTAATCACTGAGTTTCAGTAAAATCCACCGCCATAGAGCATAAATCATTTGAGGCCATTCAGTCTTACACCACCTCACAAAAGGGTTTGATTGTCACAAGAAAGCAGAAATTCAGTAGCATTAAATCCCATTTTAAGACCCATTCTAGGCTTTTTTGTGTGTCATGTATCTGTTTATATTCAGCTTATTTTATTTAACGAGGAAAATGTTGTAATTATAATTTATTTTTTTATATATACCCCGCCCACCTACTCCAATCGAATAACCTTAAAGACTGTCTTCTGGGTTCAAAGAACCCCACGGTTAGGTTTTCCTTAGGCCCTGTTTGGTGCTGTAAAATGCCGTTTTAAAAAACACTAAATGTTCCAGGTAGTAGTAACAAAATCACTTAACTCTCTGGTTATTAAAAACAATGAGAACTGATTTTTCTGACTTATGACTGTATGGTGAACATTAGAGGTAGGCTGTTCCTAAATAAACATGCGCTGGTATTTTCACCCCAAAAATCCTCATCATCTCAGCCTTAGTAAATGACCAGAACTGCAGATGTATGGTTAAGCAGCATCCATGGGCCGGTCTGCTCTGTTCAGCTGTATATTTTAATACAGGTATCAGCAGCGGCCAGTCTCTCCATGCTTGCGGGCTTTTTTATTTCAGAGCGCAGAAATCCGCTGCGGTGGCTGCAGCAGCAGCAGCTATCTGCCGCTCTGCAGCCGTGCAGCCCGTCCCCTGAGCATTGGCCAGCGGGCGATAATATCTCAAAGGGAGTGGTTATCGCCACACATTATATTATAATCATTAGTGATCCTAGCCCTTTCACCCTGACTGCAGAATAAGCGCGGAGTACCATTAATCTAAACTAGGGGAAGTGCTTTAGAGGCTGGTTCCCAGTGCCTTCATATATGCTCATTTCCCAGTGACTCTGTATGGAGCATTTTCCTATGAAAAAAGGCAGCATTTTAGTTCTGATTTACAGTGAAGGCTCTCAGTCAGTGTTCCAAGCCTGCCATGATGGAAATGATGCTGTGGTTGTGATTTGTTTCACTGAACTAACAGGGTGTCTGTGGAAATCTATGTCCCGTATTTGTATGAAAATTATTTTTATGGGTTACAACGGGAGGATTTTAGTGTCCCCTCGTGGTTTAATATACATTCAGGCATATAACAATACAATTTTGGAGAAAACACAAAAATTTATTTTTTTTTATTTTTTATTTTTTTTACTTACTTAATTACTCTTTGCTTGCCTGGGTAGGCCTACTTGGTCGTTTACAGATAGATAGATAGATAGATAGATAGATAGATAGATAGATAGATAGATAGATAGATAGATAGATAATAAATATTGAATAGAACAATGTGTTCTAAAAGTAAAACTGAATACATCTCTCTTCCCCTTCTCTCTTTTACATTTATCACTAAACATGGTATGACTGTAGTCAAACTGACTGGGGATGATATGACCGTGTTGCCTTCTAAAGCTGTATTCTGACATAACGCCAGAAATACAATGAAATTAAGTTCGTCATAAACAGTAACAATAATAGTATCATAGTCTAAGCCCTCTCGTTACCCGGATTGAATTCGCCCCCTAGAGGAGTGAGCGGGACTCTGGTGGTGGCTTCGCTGCTGTGGTGATGGTGGCCTTGTTTCTGGGTGACCTCGGAGTCGCACGCAGGGTTACTGTTCTGGAACCAAACCCTCCAATTCACTGGATCTTATGATCTCCTTGAGAAAACACACAGACAGTAAAGACGGGATAGTCGTAGCTTGTGGAGTTGAGATCATGATGGTCTCTGAATGATCGGCTAGTGTGTGTGTGTGTGTGTGTGTGTGTGTGTGTGTGTGTGTGTGTGTGTGTGTGTGTGGATGGGTGGAATGGGGGGTTGACTGACTGAGAAGGGACAGCTGTAGGGAGATGATCTATAAATCCCATTGGATTTCTCTCAGCACAGGCTGGGACCGGAGTTGAAAAGTCTGGAAAATGTTTGCATAGAGTTGCTGTTGGCTCAATAATCCACATTGAGTTCACATCGGCATATGTTTGGCCGCTGATCTACAGGAGGAGGAGGAGGAGGAGGAGGGAGGACACAGCTTAGACAGTCGACTGTGGGACTCCGCGTGCTTTAGCGTTAGCTGCTGCAGCCTCCCCAGTCATGTGGGTTACACCATTACAGACTCGAGTTTCCTCAGATGTGTCAGCTATGGGGTAGCACTGCGCTGTGAGCACATGAAGGCCACCGGATGGATGGATGATAGACGACGCAGGGGCGGTCCTGGGAGTGCATGATAATGCGGTGCTGAATGATTGACAGGCTGGACAAGGCGGTGATAGAAGCCCTCATCCTCAGCGTCTCCTCTCCTACAGAAGATGGCAAACTTTCACGGCGAATGTGTGCTGTCTTGCATGCAGTTCTTGGCCAAGACAAAAGTTGACATGCAATGCGTATTAATAGGAAACACTTCACGCACTGTTAGATTGTTTTAAATCTATGAATAAAAGTGTCAGGTTAAGCCTACATTTAAGATTGTTTGGTAGGTTTTACTGACAGATCAGTTCTGATGCTGGTTTCCTTTGTTGGCAAAATACGTTTTTTTCTTAAGAGCTTTTTCCTCTCTTTATAATTTAATGTAAATTACAGTACACTACCTTCGAATAATTTTCTCTATTCCGGTAGAAATTTTTCAGTAGAATAGAGATGAAAAAGTCACACATGATATTAACTGAGCGAGTTTCACAGAAATAGGCCTGTTTATTCATAAAATAAACGCATTCATAAGCCAGAATTAATCAATGCGCCTTGTATGAATTATGAATGCCAGCGCCTGTTACGCCAATATTGAAAAAAAAAAATCTGCAGAGAGGCTGCAAACAGCAGGACAGAGCAGCGGACCAGTACCTCCACCCCAGTACCTCAGTTGATCAAAGCTCCAGTCAGGGGTGATATTTCTCTCTATTACAGGAATTGCGGTTTGCCCCCCAGGCACCCTGCCCAGTCTCCACTGGCCCAGCTATAGGTCAAGCCCAGTTTTACAGCCTACACCTAGAAATAAAATTGCTTTAAGTATCTCTCATATTTTTAAACACCTTTTCCCCAGCCTTGTCTAATCACCTGCTCGATTCAGTATTTAGTCTTTACTCCAAAGTCCTCTCCGTCTAGCCAGGCCCTCATACACTGTGTGGTGACATTGTGTCACTAAACTATGAGCCTGGAGGAGAGAGGGGAGACAAATAAACACATCATGATTAGAATTAATGATTGCATGCATCTTCACAGCCTCATTCATTATCTCAGATTAATTATCTCGCAGTGTACCAGTTCACTTGTCTGCTTCATAAACCCCAAATCTCACAGGCTGCTTTACAGCACTATAGCGTGAAAAAATATAGCTTTTCTTAACTGTGGTAGCATGGCTGTAATTGGTCAGAATTCAACTTTTGGGTTAGTAAAACGCATTATATATAATATGTTGATAAAATAAAAAGCCATTGTAGAGCCAACAATAAAGAATAAAAGCTCAGATTAATTTGATGATGATGATTAATTTGGGTGTTTAGATTCCAGATTTTCTAAACAGGCCTACTGAAGGCCTCCTGCCACCAAATCTACATCCAGAGTGATCTGAGATTAAAGCAAGTTTTGTTTTGTTTTTTTCCTTGGGGGGTTGTTTTCTTTCATTGAGCTGATGCTCGCACAAATTCAATTACAACTTCTGCCTGCATAGAATGAAAATATGAGTAGAATAAAATCTATCGCCAGTGAAGGATTACAGTGTTAGTTAAAACCATTTTGCATTTAATAGTGCTCTCTGCCTGGAGGGAGTTGGAATATTTTAAACCTATAGCCTATATTTAGTTCTTATTTGTGGATTAATCTCTACCTCTGTGGTATACAAGCTGCTTCTCTCTCAAACTGGCATTTCTAAATCAGACAGGAATTATCCCCTATGACAGACTATCAAGGCATCTTCTACACATGGAAATAACAACAACTTTTGTCGTTTACATGCATTTCAAGTTTGTGTGGTGGTGGAGGGTGAGGCCTGCAGGCTGCAGGTTTCTAGGGGTTTTGGTTCCACCCTGTAGGTTTCAGTGCAGGAGAATGAGTGAGTTCTGCCCTCCTGGCTCCTTCCAAGTTGTCATGGTGCTCAGCCCTCCCCACTGTCTCTCTGTGGTGGAAACATAACCAGATGCTCAGCAGAATGCGCTCCACAAACAGAAAGACATGGGAGAAGTAGCAAGAGGTAAAGGAGAGGAAGAGGACTTGGAAGTAGAGGAAGGAGAACAGCAGTCTGAGGAGAGGTGGTGGTAACGCGGAAAGCGACAGGTCTGTGTTTGAAGCCTTATCTCTACTGTGTGTAACACATGTCCCTGTGAAGGGTGCTCCCCAGACGCCGAGAGGCAGCTGGACGGGGACAGGCTGGCGTTTATGAGAAGCAGCCCTTATGCAAGATGATGCTGGCGGGCTATTGGTGAGAATAAATGGGCGTCCCGGCTCGCTTTCTCTGCTTTAAAGAGTCTGTAAAGAACGCCGCTACTGGGCTCGATTCCATTTAAGACAAAGAAAGTCGATAGCCTACAATATTTTCTGACTGTGCATAAATTTATTAAACTATTGTCTTGACTACAATAGAAAAGGTTGTGTAAACAAACGTTTTAAAGATTAATAACTCAAACATGACTTTTCTGGAAAGCTAATATTGTTTAGACGGTGGGCGAAACGAATTTGTTTAGCCAGCATGTACCTTTTCCCTCCAGATAGACATACTATCTTTTATTGGGCAAAGCAGAAACAAATGCTGAATTGTTAAAGACTTCAGGCCCGTAAATCATCAACACAACAGACTCTTTAGTCTCTTTGATTGGAAATAACTAAAATTACAGACTATTTGGGCTCATGGTGTATTACTTAAAAGGTGGACTTGAAGTGGATTGGACCTCCCTAATGAATTGTCCGGGGTGCTCAGGCCCCGCGAGTTCCTGACGGACTGGGCTGCACAGCTGTCAACACAGAGCCTTTCTGTCTTTCCACTTCCACACACTTCCCTCTCCATCGCACCAAAAGTAGAAACATCTGATATGCTACTGCTAATGCACCGAAGAAACAGTGTTTAGAATGCACATGCCAGCCTGTGATGTTGGAATGAAGATAACGAGTAACATCATATCTCTAGAACCCATCACCTAAATAAGACCTTGGCAGAGTAGTTCTGTAGCTTTCCAATATATAGTCAAACATTTAGCCCTAATGTAAATATTAAACATGTAGCCTAACTATTGATGAGAAAGCCCTGAAAAATGTTCTCATATAATAAAACAAACATGCCCAAGTTGTACATGTTTCTGGCGTAAAGTAGCACAATAAACAGGGACCATGCAATATGCGCCTCCACCCTCTTCTCCTAGAGACGCCACTGTATCTACCTGCTCAGATTCCTCCTTCATGTCCCCCACCTCATGCTCAGAAGACAATTTGTTCAGCGGCTGAAAAGTAGCGTCTCTCCTCCGCGCTGCTCGCCCTCCGCCATGGCTGCTTCTTCAAACACATTCACTTACATGTGACCCAGTTTGCAGGGAAATTCTTGACATTTTGGTGTATCTTGGGTGTGGCATAAATAGCAGGCAGAGCCCTCGCTGGGTTATGATGGGGCGGCTTGATGGTTTCTGGCATGGCGCAGCGCTGATTGGTCAGGCCGCGGCCTGACGTCAGGAGGCTGGGAATAAGGCTGGGCTGGAGGTTTAGGAGCTAGACAGTGTACTGGGACCCAGCGTCCCAGCATACACACGGTACTGGGACTGGGGGCATCCCAGCATACCTGCTGGCTACTACCGTAGCCGCCAGCGCTTACCAGCCTCTCCCGCCACCACAAGCTGAACATCCAGGACCATCTGACAGAGCGAAGGAGACACTCTTTTTACATCTTTTTGGGTGTGTGGTTTTGTTTCTCGCCGGGTTGAACAGTGGATCCCACTGCCATGTCAAAGTACACTGAATTGTTTATAGGCGTGCGTGTCTTGTTGTGCTGACAGCTCTGCCCCTACAAGCATTTTGTGGGCACCTCTTAGCAGTGACTGGCATACGACGCTCTTCTTCTTGGCGGTGCGTCACTTCCAAGAGCGCCGGGACAGCAAACTGGCTCCAGTCTTCTCGTCTATTTGAATTGCGCGTTTTGCTCGGGCTGCAATAAAAGGACTGGTTATTTCTTTGGCTTTTCCACACCTGAGAGAGAGAGAGGACGCTGTTGCTATCCATTCCTGTCCTGTTTTTTTGGACGCTGGGCCTTTTTACGCATGCAGGAGAAATCTGTGATGACACCTGATCGGCTGGCTTCTCCGCGCACATTGGCCAGGAGCTCAGGCAAATCAGAGAAAGCAGATACTCAGTCAATGCCAGCCTGCTGCTGTTGATTTTGTTTGTGTACGTGCTTCTTTTGTGGGGTTGTAGCCCAGCCAAAGCCATGGTCCACTGCGCCGGCTGCGAGGCCTATCCTGGACCCTTTCTGTAACGTGTGGACAGAGCCTGGCGTCAAATGCAGTACAGTGCTGCAGTGCAAATGTAATTTAACTGAAATGTTTTTCACGAGAGGAGACTGTGCACAAAATGAATTTCTTTAGGTAGCTCAGGAAGTGACAGAAACTCATCCACAGTGTGTCTGTTTGTTAATGTGTCTGGTTAAATATCTGTTGAGCAGTAAAGCAGCAGTTAAACATGAACATATGCGTTTAAGGGGAAATGATATAAAGACATTTCATATAGTAACACTAGAGAAAAAAAATGTGAGCAGTGACATATCATGGAAAATCGACAGAAATACAAACATTACTCAACACAAAAGCGTTTCAAAGTCTTTTGTAGATTTAGTGGAACACAGTGATCTTATCTTCCAGTATAAACAACTTTAATTCCGTTTATTTTTCCTTGTATAAATCACCAGAAGAAACAAACTTTACAAACTTAAATAAAATTAAATTCTAAAAAAAAAAAAAGCACTAACACACTAATCAGAAAAGTATCAAAATGTTGGCAGCATCTATGGTACACCCACAGGATACAACTAACACAATCAACTCAGAGTCTCTATTTTACTCGTTTTCATTTCTCTAAATAAATGAATAGACCAAGCCAGTCCCACGTGCCTGTAAGCGTGAATGAGGACTTGGGGCGATAGCTTTGATTAGAGCGAGTAATTAAAAACATTAATTTGAATTCTTATGCAAAACAACAACAAAAGAGAGCAGCAACATTAAACGCGTGTGCACTCGCTCTCAGCGGGGAGAGGGCAGTTTATTGGAAATCGAAATCACACTTAGGGTGGGTTTTTCTTTCCTTCGTTCTTTTTTTTTTTTTTTTTTTTACAGCGGGTAGGCAGCCAGGGGAGCACACAGGATCAAACCCCGGCCAGGGAGGCCCGCGGTGTGTTGCTCAGTCCGACTGGTGGACGTGATAAGTGGATTTGAATAGTAAACTGGTTGAAAGATCAAGTCCCGCAGACAGTACAATCCACAGACTATGCAGTCAACAAGCAGTGCACACCACTCAATACACATTGTTTAAAGGTGAAGTCAATGTCAGGGCTATAATTTATCACTCTAAACCAACCTGCTGTGCCTGGGAATTGAACCGCATCTATTTACGCCATTTAAAACATATGTTAGAAATAGTTTTATATGGAACACAAAAAGCTTGAAAATGTAGAGATAATGTAAGGGATAAACATGTCGCACTTTAGTAAAGCTAAGTCACTTCAGCGGGTCTGTAAATGGTTGTGCAATGGCAGAGGAAGAAAATAATGTTATAGTTTTGTATATAGTTTGAAAATCAAAGATTGAGTGTAATGAATATAAAATGAATATTCAGTTAAACTCTCAATAATACATTCAAATTATTTGTGATTTAATATGATTATTATTATTATTCAAAATGCCTTTGATTCTGGAAATAGCACCAGGTCAAAAAGCTCCTAAAATGTGTGTGTTTTATTTTTTCATTTTTTTATTTGACATAGGCTGTTTTCTTTTGTCCGTATTATGGATATCTGGGTTTATAACCAATAAGTCTTATTTTCACCATTATTCTCTATATTTCAAAAAATTAGCTATTACATGTTTATATGATTCGAATTTAGACCTCGAAAGTATTTTAAAGGTTATATAAAGGATTAGAAATGAAGTAAGATGAGATGTCTAGATCCTAAATTCTTTTTTTTTAACACAAAATGTGACTTCGAGTCATAGGGCTACTGAGTCACGTCAACAGCATGGAAACCAGGAAATGTTAATCGGCGTCTGTTGTTGTACAAAAGGCGGATAATTCCGTCCCACCATCCTCGCCTTTTCACCCAAACCTGGCTGAGGCTTGATTGTTGGCCTATTAAACGCTTCAAAAAAATGATTTTAAATATTTTTATGCACAATAATAATCAAGTCTACTCTCCTTGCAGGCGGTTTGGCACGAGTGTAAGCGGTTGTTCGTGGCAGGGTATCTTCAAACGACTTGGTCCGGGAGGGCCCGGAGCAAAGTGTTTCATCTCAACTGCTTCACCTGCATGATGTGCACAAGGCTTCCACCGAAGCGAGGAGCTCTACATCATGACGAGAATAAATTCGTTTGCAAAGACGATTACAGGCAACACTAATGTAAAGACACCAACCTCCCTCTCCTGTAGGCCATAGAGGAAACCCTGAGAGCGTAAAAGCTTGTGAGCGCAGCACAAATTGTGATGGATGTGATGTAAATTCAGCCCGCAGTGGCTTCATCATTTCCATGACCAAGACTTATTTGACATCAGAGAGCAGATGAAACAAATATCATAGTGTACTGTCTATCGATCATTCTGGTCTTAAATGTAGAATATTATCAGTTCAAGCTGTTTCTTTTTTTATCCCAGTTCAGATGATGATCTTTAATTGGGCCCGAAATACAAATATGCTGTAAGGATCTTTCCATTATCTGTTATGTACGATTATTATTGGCATGTTTGCATTTATTACTGTATTCAACTACCCAGTAGAAGAGAAATAAATATAAAAAGGCTGTATATGCTCTTTACATTAGTTCAATGAATATCTATCGTGCGTTTTATGGGCTAAAAACTAAATGAGCTTCCTTCTTGTAGATACTTGTTTATTTTAAATGTCGGTCGTAGTTTGTATCACCGACTTCAGGTCATAGCTCAGCCACCAATTGACTACCACCTCACCGTTGAGACCACATCGATAGCTTATGTTTTGAGGAACAGAATGATTTCACTGCAATGATCCCCATGTTTTGGAAAATGTCCGGTTATTCTAATTATCGTCATTTTAACGGCATGCAGCGACCTGAGTTTATCTACCGGACCTCGACTGAAGCCACAGGATGACGTGGTCCTGAAGGGACACGAAATAGCCACCTCGACAAAGAAACGGTTAATGAGAACACGACCAGAACCCTCGAGGGGCGGCGCGGGCTCATGAACCACCATCAAGGCCAAGCAGCTGGAAACACTGAAAGCGGCGTTCGCGACCCCAAACCCACCAGACACATCAGGGAGCAGTTGGCCCAGGAGACTGGCTTCTCCTCAACATGAGGGTCATCCAGGTAAAGTAACATCTACATTTAGCATCCACTGGGATCTGCAACTCCTCAGAGATCCTGCAGGAGTTTTAGTTCTACCTGGATTACTCCCTATTTTACAACGAATGAATTAATTCAATTCTATATATCAAATACCCCAAATAGAAATCACAGTTTATATGATTGAATAGCAAATCACTGAACGTAAATCTTCTGATTGTATTTAAGATGGTCTGAATGAATATGTGAAATAGAACACAGGGACACCAACAGGTTGAGGAGGTGGGCCTACGCCTTTTTATTTTATAGGGTGTTACGTGATCCATTAAAAAGGTGTGATGCAATGTTTATATTTTATGGAAAATGTTCCTGCTGTTGCCAGACTGCCATGACTGTGCAGCTCTATCCCATCAGAGAGGCTCCACCCCCCAGCATCAACTCCCCACATCTCCTCTCACATCTTTCACTTTAAAGGAGGCCTTCCTTCAAATCCGCAGTGCAGCCACATTGAATCTATTAAGCCAAAGATTGGCCGACTGACGAGGTTGGATTTGGAAACGGGTAATTTATAGGGTATTTTTGATTCTTGCGCGCAGGACGGGGCAAGTCGCCAACTGTTGGAAGCTGGGAGCGCTGGGAGCGCTGGGTCCTGGCACAGTGCTGAAGCAATTACGTTTTGCGACCACATTTAGCTACAAGGTGAGTATCAGCCAGAGTGGAAAGGCAGAATTGTTTCAAGGGTCTTCAGATTGTTTCAGAACTCTAAATCACAACAGGATCAGACCAAGAAGAAAGAACAAGGAGCAACAAAGACAAAGGTCAATATATCATCATCATCATCATATTATTATTATTATTATTACATACATATTGTTGTTGTTGTTGTTGTTGTTGAGGGACTGAGATTCTTGTTCAAGTGCTTCCTTTTTATGCGGCGCACGAACGTATTGATAGTAAACTACTGTAAAATTAAATTATAGGCCAACATAATAAGTTAACCCTACACATCTGGAAAAAGTAGGCCTCTGGAGCTTTTCTTAAGTTTTATTTTTCCAATAGGTTTTCAAGTGATTTTTTCCTCTAGAGTTGAAAAACATAGGATAAGACTGCGGGCAGATCAGAGGTAAAAGGTTTATAGCAATAGATTAATAGCGATAAAGTGAGAGTGACGACGTAGGGGTATCTATTATGTATGAGCATGAAGGAAAAGGGAAGAGCGTAATTGAAGGAAGTCGGCTTCTATAGATTAGGAAATGATAACTCCAAGAGCCTGGTAATATATTGGTAACAACCTCCTATTACATTAATTGAGATTTTAAGCCCCGCCGCTGTAGCCTTCAGTCGAGTAAATGGGGGTTAAAAGACCATTAGGAGGTTAGATGTGACTCGCTCCTGTAAAGATAATTAAGCAGTCGTTCCACTGCAGAGCTCAGGATTTAAGGCACCGGTCTACTCGCACACTGCAAAACAGAGAGCGCGGTTATTTATTTGCCACTGTGGCAGGCGCCAAGGTAATATGACACCTAATTACACTTTCTTTTGAATGGGGAATTTACACAATGAGGTTTATTTGCATATCCTAAAAACAACAATGTGCTAATTTTTGTTTGTTGTTGCAGTTTCCGTATTATTCACACACATTTCTTCCTCTTAAAATTCATACCAGCTCTCAGCCCTCTCCATCTTCTATATTTCTCCCTCTGCCCTAATTTCCTCCCGCAAAGAAATATTGACATGCAATCAAAATGCGCCAGCAGCCATCGCATCTTTGCTGAGTAACACGAAGTGACCCATATATGTGTGTGTGTCTTATGTTTGTGTGTTTCGTCTGGTTCCAGAACCACGTTCCAAAGAGAGTGCAAGGAAGCAGCTGAGGCCTTGGGCGCCTGGAGGCACGCGTTTTTCCGGAGCCTGAGGCGGATATGACGTTGGTGACTGGCTGAGCCCGGGGAGCTCATCCCCAACGGGCCCTTCTCCTACTATGGAGGTAATACAGTTTAGCTAGTTTTGTCTTCCAAAGCCTTTTACACTTTTTTTTTTTTTTCCTCTCCTGATTTTGTCTCACTGATTGTACATACTTAAAACCTTTATTTTTATGTTCATATATTAAC
This sequence comes from Lates japonicus, assembly GCA_033238685.1. Lineage (NCBI taxonomy): Eukaryota > Metazoa > Chordata > Actinopteri > Centropomidae > Lates > Lates japonicus. Next base: position 97,981 of record BRZM01000618.1, read on the forward strand.
CTGTCATTGTTTTACATTTTGTTCTATCATATTATCTATACCCCTGTCAACCAAAGTGTTGAATACAAATAAGGCAATTTTATTTAGGTCTTTGTCATTGAATTTATAAATGCACTGCTCAAGGGAATAGATATCATGTTAGAATTGTATACTGTTAGCTTGGGCCTCTTTTTCTACAGAATACAAGTTAATTTCTAGGACACAAAATTAAAATAACTTCTGATAACAGTTACAGTCACATGTTATAGTTGCATGATTATGGCAGTTTGATATTCGGCCAAAGTGAGCCTCTAATGTTTTTTTTTTAAGGTAAAAGTGATATATTATTCAGTTTGTGTCACCTTGTCCACAGCCTTTGGAAATCAGTGGCACTAAGTTAAACTTAAGTGAAATGATTTCATGTCTGAGTGATTTGATACCACACTTCCTTCCGCGCTTTGAAATATCTGATGATTTTGAGAATTTCATATTTGTGCCGGGCTCTTTGTCTTTACTGCTGAAGCAAAAGTCTAATAATAATTTTCTGCTGAACTAAAAAATCAGTCTGCAGGTAGCATCAGCTGATGGAAATGGCCCCACTTTAATTAATTTTGTGGCCACGTTGTTCTCCCCACCCAATTGCAGTTTTGATTTAAGTGTAACGTGCTCAGGACTACAATGTAGCACGGCGAGGGTCTTTTCTCCAATACTAATACAAATCAAGCTATGTATATTCAATGAATTCTCAATGTCTCCGAATTATTCCTGCACACCCATTGTTCTCAGAGCTAACACTGCTTTTTTTTTTTTTCTTCATCTTCTTCTTGGATCTACAGATTATCAAAGTGAGTACTACGGCCCGGGAGGAAAACTATGACTTCTTCCCCCAGGGCCTCCGGGCCGTCATGTGAGGCCCAGACCCCAGTCGATCTCCCATTCGTGCCTCCTAGTCTCATCACTGGCACCCCCCTGGAGGTATGGACCACCCCGCCAGGCCACCCTCCAGCGAGGTGCAGCGCTTCTGATATCATGTCCCACCACCCAGGAGATTGCCCAGAGCCTGGAATTCCGGGGCCCCTGCACAGCATCTCCTCTAGTTGTTCCGGCCCTTGAACCACCCTTTACCTCACTGTCACTGAACGCAGCGATACACCACTCGTCCCACCCACCTCGGAAATGAATGAGGGCACTGTGTGTAGCTTTTGAGAGAGCACTTTACTGGCAAGAGATTCGTAACGGAGGGTGTGACGCTTGGTGGTGTTGTTGGGGGCTAACGAGAACAGGGACATGGATATCAACAGGGTTAGGGCAACACCATTGAATCATTATTATTATTATTATTTTATTTTATTTTTGGTGTTTTCTATATTTATTTATTTATTTTCCCACATGATTTGTTGATCTTCTTTGTGAAAGGGATCTGGCATAAAAATTATGCTCAAAAACATTGTCTTCGGTGAATGGTGTTTGGATGTTTCAACAGCAATACGTAAATTGAACCCAGCTATCGAA